>CM033356.1:14880495-15179606 GCA_019395295.1 Osmanthus fragrans | reverse complement strand
TTGGATGACAAAGTGCGACGGAGGAATCTATCCTGAAATACGACATGGCAGGCATACGACCTCATGGATTGGAGATTCATTAATTCTATACTGGAGGCGTTTGGATTTGATCAGTTGTGGATTGATAGGATCAGACGGTGCATTTCGGTATTGTCAGTTCACAGCTCTTCTGAATGGCCGTTTCATTCCATCCTCGCACGGGCTCAGATCATCAATCCATCTCACCTTCCTTGTTCATTATTGCTGTGAGCAGTTTCTCTTCTTCTCGCTCGGAGTTTTTATTCTGAGGTATGGGATATCGGCATGGAGGCAACTCTCTTGTCTCGCCCATTTCTGTTGCTGACGAAATTGATCATATTCGCCATTGGCCAGAAATAGTCTATCAGGAGGGCCCCTGACTGTTTGGCGAGAAATAGTCGAATTACTCTATTGAGATCAGTACGATCAACTCTACCACTATCTTTTTCAGATTATGTGGCCTCCCAAGGTTGTATTGAAAAATTTGGAAAGCATCTTTTCACGGTTCCTATGAGATTCTAAGGAACAGGCACACCGACTACACTGATGGAGTTGGAAGGAGATTTGCCTTCCAACAAATGAGGGCAACCTAGGCTTCAGGAGACTACAGGATGTCGTGGACACTTTCTCTACGAAGCTTTGTCGGTTGTTCCGTCGCAGAGTTCTCATTAGGCTCAGTTCTTACTAGGCAAATATTGTATGCGAACTCATCCCTCTTTATCATCAAAATGTTGAGGCATCTATCCCATCCCCAAGGTCTGCACGGTTAGATGTGGATAGCACATCACACGATGGTGAGCGTATTGGTCACTACACTCGTGACCTGTGTCCTATCATTTTCTCTGATATGATGTTGGATTGCGGGTTTAAGGATGTTTGTTTTTCTGGGATTTGGTATAATTTAACCAATGGTCGGGTCATGAAAAGATTAGATAGAGTTTTGATTAACTCTACAGCTGCTGTTTTTTGTCGATAGCTCATTACGAGGCATCTAAATGGGACTTCATCTAATCATTCTCCTGTGCTTCTACAGTTGACATCTGACGATGATTTAGGATCCAGATCGTTTCGATTCATCAATGTGTGGACTAAGCACCAAGATTTCTGAACCTTCGTCTCTGAGAAGTAGTCACTCCCTACTCATCTTAAGGGTATGGCTGTTCTCCGGGAGAAATTTTTCAGTTGAAATAGGGTCTGTGTTGGGGGAATCGACGAGTATTCGGTAATATTTTCCAGCGAGTGAGGGACGTTGAAAGGAAGGTCGACTAGGCAGATATTGATTTTGTGGGTTACCCTACAACGGATTTACTGCAGCGGGCACAGGCTGATCTGAACCAAACTTTATCTATTGAGGAGGGCTTCTGGAAGCAAAAGGTTGGTTCACGTTGGGTGTGTGAGTGGGACCACAACATTCGATACTTTCATGCAATGGTTCAGGGACGTCGGACCAGATCTCGTATCAGAACCATTAGGGCTCAGTCGAGAGAATCTTAACTTCTGCTGCTGACATTCAAAGTTCGGCTATATCATTTTTTTAGGACCTATTATCTGCTCATTCACTGCCCTTGGATCCCATCGGTCCAAACACCCAGGCGATGGACGGAGACGTACAATATAGAGCTCAATTATCTTTCCTTGATTCACGACGTGCGAGAGGCGGTCTTCAGTAATCATGGTAATAGTGTCACAGGCCTATATTGATTTCCATCACTATTCTTCCAACATTGTTAGGGTATCATAAAGGAAGATGTTTATAATGCTGTTATTGAAATCTTTGAAGGTGGACATCTGCCTCGCGATTTTGTCGTTACCTCTATTGTTTTGCTCCCAAAAAGGGAGAATGCTTCCCAATGTTCAAATTTTAGACCCGTCGGCCTTTGTGCAGTTTTCAATAAGCTGATCGCAAAGTTATTGGACGCCAGATTGAGTTCATTATTGCCCCATATTATCTCCCCTCAACATAGTGGTTTTAACCCCGGTCGCCTTATATGGGATAATGCGTTATTGACTCGGGAGCTTCTCCATTCTTTGGATGACAAAGTGCGACAGAGGAATCTATCCTGAAATACGACATGGCTAAGGCATACGACCTCATGGATTGGAGATTCATTAATTCTATACTGGAGGCGTTTGGATTTGATCAGTTGTGGATTGATAGGATCAGACGGTGCATTTCGGTATTGTCAGTTCACAGTTCTTCTGAATGGCCGTTTCATTCCAACCTCGCGCGGGCTCAGATCATCAATCCATCTCACCTTCCTTGTTCATTATTGCTGTGACCAGTTTCTTTTTCTTCTCGCTCGGAGTTTTTATTCTGAGGTATGGGATATCGGCATGGAGGCAACTCTCTTGTCTCGCCCATTTCTGTTGCTGACGAAATTGATCATATTCGCCATTGGCCAGAAATAGTCTATCAGGAGGGCCCCTGACTGTTTGGCGAGAAATAGTCGAATTACTCTATTGAGATCAGTACGATCAACTCTACCACTATCTTTTTCAGATTATGTGGCCTCCCAAGGTTGTACTGAAAAATTTGGAAAGCATCTTTTCACGGTTCCTATGAGATTCTAAGGAACAGGCACACCGACTACACTGGAGGAGTTGGAAGGAGATTTGCCTTCCAACAAATGAGGGCAACCTAGGCTTCAGGAGACTACAGGATGTCGTGGACACTTTCTCTACGAAGCTTTGTCGGTTGTTCCGTCGCAGAGTTCTCATTAGGCTCAGTTCTTACTAGGCAAATATTGTATGCGAACTCATCCCTCTTTATCATCAAAATGTTGAGGCATCTATCCCATCCCCAAGGTCTGCACGGTTAGATGTGGATAGCACATCACACGATGGTGAGCGTATTGGTCACTACACTCGTGACCTGTGTCCTATCATTTTCTCTGATATGATGTTGGATTGCGGGTTTAAGGATGTTTGTTTTTCTGGGATTTGGTATAATTTAACCAATGGTCGGGTCATGAAAAGATTGGATAGAGTTTTGATTAACTCTACAGCTGCTGTTTTTTGTCGATAGCTCATTACGAGGCATCTAAATGGGACTTCATCTAATCATTCTCCTGTGCTTCTACAGTTGACATCTGACGATGATTTAGGATCCAGATCGTTTCGATTCATCAATGTGTGGACTAAGCACCAAGATTTCTGAACCTTCGTCTCTGAGAAGTAGTCACTCCCTACTCATCTTAAGGGTATGGCTGTTCTCCGGGAGAAATTTTTCAGTTGAAATAGGGTCTGTGTTGGGGGAATCGACGAGTATTCGGTAATATTTTCCAGCGAGTGAGGGACGTTGAAAGGAAGGTCGACTAGGCAGATATTGATTTTGTGGGTTACCCTACAACGGATTTACTGCAGCGGGCACAGGCTGATCTGAACCAAACTTTATCTATTGAGGAGGGCTTCTGGAAGCAAAAGGTTGGTTCACGTTGGGTGTGTGAGTGGGACCACAACATTCGATACTTTCATGCAATGGTTCAGGGACGTCGGACCAGATCTCGTATCAGAACCATTAGGGCTCAGTCGAGAGAATCTTAACTTCTGCTGCTGACATTCAAAGTTCGGCTATATCATTTTTTTAGGACCTATTATCTGCTCATTCACTGCCCTTGGATCCCATCGGTCCAAACACCCAGGCGATGGACGGAGACGTACAATATAGAGCTCAATTATCTTTCCTTGATTCACGACGTGCGAGAGGCGGTCTTCAGTAATCATGGTAATAGTGTCACAGGCCTATATTGATTTCCATCACTATTCTTCCAACATTGTTAGGGTATCATAAAGGAAGATGTTTATAATGCTGTTATTGAAATCTTTGAAGGTGGACATCTGCCTCGCGATTTTGTCGTTACCTCTATTGTTTTTGCTCCCAAAAAGGGAGAATGCTTCCCAATGTTCAAATTTTAGACCCGTCGGCCTTTGTGCAGTTTTCAATAAGCTGATCGCAAAGTTATTGGACGCCAGATTGAGTTCATTATTGCCCCATATTATCTCCCCTCAACATAGTGGTTTTAACCCCGGTCGCCTTATATGGGATAATGCGTTATTGACTCGGGAGCTTCTCCATTCTTTGGATGACAAAGTGCGACAGAGGAATCTATCCTGAAATACGACATGGCTAAGGCATACGACCTCATGGATTGGAGATTCATTAATTCTATACTGGAGGCGTTTGGATTTGATCAGTTGTGGATTGATAGGATCAGACGGTGCATTTCGGTATTGTCAGTTCACAGTTCTTCTGAATGGCCGTTTCATTCCAACCTCGCGCGGGCTCAGATCATCAATCCATCTCACCTTCCTTGTTCATTATTGCTGTGACCAGTTTCTTTTCTTCTCGCTCGGAGAGTTTTTATTCTGAGGTATGGGATATCGGCATGGAGGCAACTCTCTTGTCTCGCCCATTTCTGTTGCTGACGAAATTGATCATATTCGCCATTGGCCAGAAATAGTCTATCAGGAGGGCCCCTGACTGTTTGGCGAGAAATAGTCGAATTACTCTATTGAGATCAGTACGATCAACTCTACCACTATCTTTTTCAGATTATGTGGCCTCCCAAGGTTGTATTGAAAAATTTGGAAAGCATCTTTTCACGGTTCCTATGAGATTCTAAGGAACAGGCACACCGACTACACTGGAGGAGTTGGAAGGAGATTTGCCTTCCAACAAATGAGGGCAACCTAGGCTTCAGGAGACTACAGGATGTCGTGGACACTTTCTCTACGAAGCTTTGTCGGTTGTTCCGTCGCAGAGTTCTCATTAGGCTCAGTTCTTACTAGGCAAATATTGTATGCGAACTCATCCCTCTTTATCATCAAAATGTTGAGGCATCTATCCCATCCCCAAGGTCTGCACGGTTAGATGTGGATAGCACATCACACGATGGTGAGCGTATTGGTCACTACACTCGTGACCTGTGTCCTATCATTTTCTCTGATATGATGTTGGATTGCGGGTTTAAGGATGTTTGTTTTTCTGGGATTTGGTATAATTTAACCAATGGTCGGGTCATGAAAAGATTGGATAGAGTTTTGATTAACTCTACAGCTGCTGTTTTTTGTCGATAGCTCATTACGAGGCATCTAAATGGGACTTCATCTAATCATTCTCCTGTGCTTCTACAGTTGACATCTGACGATGATTTAGGATCCAGATCGTTTCGATTCATCAATGTGTGGACTAAGCACCAAGATTTCTGAACCTTCGTCTCTGAGAAGTAGTCACTCCCTACTCATCTTAAGGGTATGGCTGTTCTCCGGGAGAAATTTTTCAGTTGAAATAGGGTCTGTGTTGGGGGAATCGACGAGTATTCGGTAATATTTTCCAGCGAGTGAGGGACGTTGAAAGGAAGGTCGACTAGGCAGATATTGATTTTGTGGGTTACCCTACAACGGATTTACTGCAGCGGGCACAGGCTGATCTGAACCAAACTTTATCTATTGAGGAGGGCTTCTGGAAGCAAAAGGTTGGTTCACGTTGGGTGTGTGAGTGGGACCACAACATTCGATACTTTCATGCAATGGTTCAGGGACGTCGGACCAGATCTCGTATCAGAACCATTAGGGCTCAGTCGAGAGAATCTTAACTTCTGCTGCTGACATTCAAAGTTCGGCTATATCATTTTTTTAGGACCTATTATCTGCTCATTCACTGCCCTTGGATCCCATCGGTCCAAACACCCAGGCGATGGACGGAGACGTACAATATAGAGCTCAATTATCTTTCCTTGATTCACGACGTGCGAGAGGCGGTCTTCAGTAATCATGGTAATAGTGTCACAGGCCTATATTGATTTCCATCACTATTCTTCCAACATTGTTAGGGTATCATAAAGGAAGATGTTTATAATGCTGTTATTGAAATCTTTGAAGGTGGACATCTGCCTCGCGATTTTGTCGTTACCTCTATTGTTTTGCTCCCAAAAAGGGAGAATGCTTCCCAATGTTCAAAATTTTAGACCCGTCGGCCTTTGTGCAGTTTTCAATAAGCTGATCGCAAAGTTATTGGACGCCAGATTGAGTTCATTATTGCCCCATATTATCTCTCCCCTCAACATAGTGGTTTTAACCCCGGTCGCCTTATATGGGATAATGCGTTATTGACTCGGGAGCTTCTCCATTCTTTGGATGACAAAGTGCGACAGAGGAATCTATCCTGAAATACGACATGGCTAAGGCATACGACCTCATGGATTGGAGATTCATTAATTCTATACTGGAGGCGTTTGGATTTGATCAGTTGTGGATTGATAGGATCAGACGGTGCATTTCGGTATTGTCAGTTCACAGTTCTTCTGAATGGCCGTTTCATTCCAACCTCGCGCGGGCTCAGATCATCAATCCATCTCACCTTCCTTGTTCATTATTGCTGTGACCAGTTTCTTTTTCTTCTCGCTCGGAGTTTTTATTCTGAGGTATGGGATATCGGCATGGAGGCAACTCTCTTGTCTCGCCCATTTCTGTTGCTGACGAAATTGATCATATTCGCCATTGGCCAGAAATAGTCTATCAGGAGGGCCCCTGACTGTTTGGCGAGAAATAGTCGAATTACTCTATTGAGATCAGTACGATCAACTCTACCACTATCTTTTTCAGATTATGTGGCCTCCCAAGGTTGTATTGAAAAATTTGGAAAGCATCTTTTCACGGTTCCTATGAGATTCTAAGGAACAGGCACACCGACTACACTGGAGGAGTTGGAAGGAGATTTGCCTTCCAACAAATGAGGGCAACCTAGGCTTCAGGAGACTACAGGATGTCGTGGACACTTTCTCTACGAAGCTTTGTCGGTTGTTCCGTCGCAGAGTTCTCATTAGGCTCAGTTCTTACTAGGCAAATATTGTATGCGAACTCATCCCTCTTTATCATCAAAATGTTGAGGCATCTATCCCATCCCCAAGGTCTGCACGGTTAGATGTGGATAGCACATCACACGATGGTGAGCGTATTGGTCACTACACTCGTGACCTGTGTCCTATCATTTTCTCTGATATGATGTTGGATTGCGGGTTTAAGGATGTTTGTTTTTCTGGGATTTGGTATAATTTAACCAATGGTCGGGTCATGAAAAGATTGGATAGAGTTTTGATTAACTCTACAGCTGCTGTTTTTTGTCGATAGCTCATTACGAGGCATCTAAATGGGACTTCATCTAATCATTCTCCTGTGCTTCTACGGTTGACATCTGACGATGATTTAGGATCCAGATCGTTTCGATTCATCAATGTGTGGACTAAGCACCAAGATTTCTGAACCTTCGTCTCTGAGAAGTAGTCACTCCCTACTCATCTTAAGGGTATGGCTGTTCTCCGGGAGAGAAATTTTTCAGTTGAAATAGGGTCTGTGTTGGGGGAATCGACGAGTATTCGGTAATATTTTCCAGCGAGTGAGGGACGTTGAAAGGAAGGTCGACTAGGCAGATATTGATTTTGTGGGTTACCCTACAACGGATTTACTGCAGCGGGCACAGGCTGATCTGAACCAAACTTTATCTATTGAGGAGGGCTTCTGGAAGCAAAAGGTTGGTTCACGTTGGGTGTGTGAGTGGGACCACAACATTCGATACTTTCATGCAATGGTTCAGGGACGTCGGACCAGATCTCGTATCAGAACCATTAGGGCTCAGTCGAGAGAATCTTAACTTCTGCTGCTGACATTCAAAGTTCGGCTATATCATTTTTTTAGGACCTATTATCTGCTCATTCACTGCCCTTGGATCCCATCGGTCCAAACACCCAGGCGATGGACGGAGACGTACAATATAGAGCTCAATTATCTTTCCTTGATTCACGACGTGCGAGAGGCGGTCTTCAGTAATCATGGTAATAGTGTCACAGGCCTATATTGATTTCCATCACTATTCTTCCAACATTGTTAGGGTATCATAAAGGAAGATGTTTATAATGCTGTTATTGAAATCTTTGAAGGTGGACATCTGCCTCGCGATTTTGTCGTTACCTCTATTGTTTTGCTCCCAAAAAGGGAGAATGCTTCCCAATGTTCAAATTTTAGACCCGTCGGCCTTTGTGCAGTTTTCAATAAGCTGATCGCAAAGTTATTGGACGCCAGATTGAGTTCATTATTGCCCCATATTATCTCCCCTCAACATAGTGGTTTTAACCCCGGTCGCCTTATATGGGATAATGCGTTATTGACTCGGGAGCTTCTCCATTCTTTGGATGACAAAGTGCGACGGAGGAATCTATCCTGAAATACGACATGGCTAAGGCATACGACCTCATGGATTGGAGATTCATTAATTCTATACTGGAGGCGTTTGGATTTGATCAGTTGTGGATTGATAGGATCAGACGGTGCATTTCGGTATTGTCAGTTCACAGTTCTTCTGAATGGCCGTTTCATTCCAACCTCGCGCGCGGGCTCAGATCATCAATCCATCTCACCTTCCTTGTTCATTATTGCTGTGACCAGTTTCTTTTCTTCTCGCTCGGAGTTTTTATTCTGAGGTATGGGATATCGGCATGGAGGCAACTCTCTTGTCTCGCCCATTTCTGTTGCTGACGAAATTGATCATATTCGCCATTGGCCAGAAATAGTCTATCAGGAGGGCCCCTGACTGTTTGGCGAGAAATAGTCGAATTACTCTATTGAGATCAGTACGATCAACTCTACCACTATCTTTTTCAGATTATGTGGCCTCCCAAGGTTGTATTGAAAAATTTGGAAAGCATCTTTTCACGGTTCCTATGAGATTCTAAGGAACAGGCACACCGACTACACTGGAGGAGTTGGAAGGAGATTTGCCTTCCAACAAATGAGGGCAACCTAGGCTTCAGGAGACTACAGGATGTCGTGGACACTTTCTCTACGAAGCTTTGTCGGTTGTTCCGTCGCAGAGTTCTCATTAGGCTCAGTTCTTACTAGGCAAATATTGTATGCGAACTCATCCCTCTTTATCATCAAAATGTTGAGGCATCTATCCCATCCCCAAGGTCTGCACGGTTAGATGTGGATAGCACATCACACGATGGTGAGCGTATTGGTCACTACACTCGTGACCTGTGTCCTATCATTTTCTCTGATATGATGTTGGATTGCGGGTTTAAGGATGTTTGTTTTTCTGGGATTTGGTATAATTTAACCAATGGTCGGGTCATGAAAAGATTGGATAGAGTTTTGATTAACTCTACAGCTGCTGTTTTTTGTCGATAGCTCATTACGAGGCATCTAAATGGGACTTCATCTAATCATTCTCCTGTGCTTCTACAGTTGACATCTGACGATGATTTAGGATCCAGATCGTTTCGATTCATCAATGTGTGGACTAAGCACCAAGATTTCTGAACCTTCGTCTCTGAGAAGTAGTCACTCCCTACTCATCTTAAGGGTATGGCTGTTCTCCGGGAGAAATTTTTCAGTTGAAATAGGGTCTGTGTTGGGGGAATCGACGAGTATTCGGTAATATTTTCCAGCGAGTGAGGGACGTTGAAAGGAAGAAGGTCGACTAGGCAGATATTGATTTTGTGGGTTACCCTACAACGGATTTACTGCAGCGGGCACAGGCTGATCTGAACCAAACTTTATCTATTGAGGAGGGCTTCTGGAAGCAAAAGGTTGGTTCACGTTGGGTGTGTGAGTGGGACCACAACATTCGATACTTTCATGCAATGGTTCAGGGACGTCGGACCAGATCTCGTATCAGAACCATTAGGGCTCAGTCGAGAGAATCTTAACTTCTGCCGCTGACATTCAAAGTTCGGCTATATCATTTTTTTTAGGACCTATTATCTGCTCATTCACTGCCCTTGGATCCCATCGGTCCAAACACCCAGGCGATGGACGGAGACGTACAATATAGAGCTCAATTATCTTTCCTTGATTCACGACGTGCGAGAGGCGGTCTTCAGTAATCATGGTAATAGTGTCACAGGCCTATATTGATTCCCATCACTATTCTTCCAACATTGTTAGGGTATCATAAAGGAAGATGTTTATAATGCTGTTATTGAAATCTTTGAAGGTGGACATCTGCCTCGCGATTTTGTCGTTACCTCTATTGTTTTGCTCCCAAAAAGGGAGAATGCTTCCCAATGTTCAAATTTTAGACCCGTCGGCCTTTGTGCAGTTTTCAATAAGCTGATCGCAAAGTTATTGGACGCCAGATTGAGTTCATTATTGCCCCATATTATCTCCCCTCAACATACTGGTTTTAACCCCGGTCGCCTTATATGGGATAATGCGTTATTGACTCGGGAGCTTCTCCATTCTTTGGATGACAAAGTGCGACGGAGGAATCTATCCTGAAATACGACATGGCTAAGGCATACGACCTCATGGATTGGAGATTCATTAATTCTATACTGGAGGCGTTTGGATTTGATCAGTTGTGGATTGATAGGATCAGACGGTGCATTTCGGTATTGTCAGTTCACAGTTCTTCTGAATGGCCGTTTCATTCCAACCTCGCGCGGGCTCAGATCATCAATCCATCTCACCTTCCTTGTTCATTATTGCTGTGACCAGTTTCTTTTCTTCTCGCTCGGAGTTTTTATTCTGAGGTATGGGATATCCGCATGGAGGCAACTCTCTTGTCTCGCCCATTTCTGTTGCTGACGAAATTGATCATATTCGCCATTGGCCAGAAATAGTCTATCAGGAGGGCCCCTGACTGTTTGGCGAGAAATAGTCGAATTACTCTATTGAGATCAGTACGATCAACTCTACCACTATCTTTTTCAGATTATGTGGCCTCCCAAGGTTGTATTGAAAAATTTGGAAAGCATCTTTTCACGGTTCCTATGAGATTCTAAGGAACAGGCACACCGACTACACTGGAGGAGTTGGAAGGAGATTTGCCTTCCAACAAATGAGGGCAACCTAGGCTTCAGGAGACTACAGGATGTCGTGGACACTTTCTCTACGAAGCTTTGTCGGTTGTTCCGTCGCAGAGTTCTCATTAGGCTCAGTTCTTACTAGGCAAATATTGTATGTGAACTCATCCCTCTTTATCATCAAAATGTTGAGGCATCTATCCCATCCCCAAGGTCTGCACGGTTAGATGTGGATAGCACATCACACGATGGTGAGCGTATTGGTCACTACACTCGTGACCTTTGTCCTATCGTTTTCTCTGATATGATGTTGGATTGCGGGTTAAAGGATGTTTGTTTTTCTGGGATTTGGTATAATTTAACCAATGGTCGGGTCATGAAAAGATTGGATAGAGTTTTGATTATCTCTACAGCTGCTGTTTTTTGTCGATAGCTCATTACGAGGCATCTAAATTGGATTTCATCTAATCATTCTCCTGTGCTTCTACAATGGACATCTGACAATGGTTTATGATCCAGATCCTTTCGATTCATCAATGTGTGGACTAAGCACCTAGATTTCTGAACCTTCGTCTCTGAGAAGTAGTCACTCCCTACTCATCTTAAGGGGATGGCTATTCTCCGGTAGAAATTTTTCGTTTGAAATAGGGTCTGTGTTTGGGGAATCAACGAGTATTCGGTAATAATTTCCAGCGAGTGAGGGACGCTGAAAGGATGGTCGACTAGGCAGATATTGATATCGAGGGTAACCCTACAACGGATTTATTGCAGCGGGCACAGGCTGATCTGAACCAAACTTTATCTATTGAGGAGGGCTTCTGGAAGCAAAAGGTTGGTTCACGTTGGGTGTGTGAGTGGGACCACAACATTCGATACTTTCATGCAATGGTTCAAGGACGTCGGACCAGATCTCGTACCAGAACCATTAGGGCTCAGTCGAGAGAATCTTAACTTCTGCTGCTGACATTCAAAGTTCGGCTATATCATTTTTTTAGGACCTATTATCTGCTCATTCACTGCCCTTGGATCCCATCGGTCCAAACACCCAGGCGATGGACGGAGACGTACAATATAGAGCTCAATTATCTTTCCTTGATTCACGACGTGCGAGAGGCGGTCTTCAGTAATCATGGTAATAGTGTCACAAGCCTATATTGATTTCCATCACTATTCTTCCAACATTGTTAGGGTATCATAAAGGAAGATGTTTATAATGCTATTATTGAAATCTTTGAAGGTGGACATCTGCCTCGCGATTTTTTCGTTACCTCTATTGTTTTGATCCCAAAAAGGGAGAATGCTTCCCAATGTTCGAATTTTAGACCCGTCGGCCTTTGTGCAGTTTTCAATAAGCTGATCGCAAAGTTATTGGACGCCAGATTGAGTTCATTATTGCCCCATATTATCTCCCCTCAACATAGTGGTTTTAACCCCGGTCGCCTTATATGGGATAATTCGTTATTGACTCGGGAGCTTCTCCATTCTTTGGATGACAAAGTGCGACGGAGGAATCTATCCTGAAATACGACATGGCAGGCATACGACCTCATGGATTGGAGATTCATTAATTCTATACTGGAGGCGTTTGGATTTGATCAGTTGTGGATTGATAGGATCAGACGGTGCATTTCGGTATTGTCAGTTCACAGCTCTTCTGAATGGCCGTTTCATTCCATCCTCGCACGGGCTCAGATCATCAATCCATCTCACCTTCCTTGTTCATTATTGCTGTGAGCAGTTTCTCTTCTTCTCGCTCGGTGTTTTTATTCTGAGGTATGGGATATCGGCATGGAGGCAACTCTCTTGTCTCGCCCATTTCTGTTGCTGACGAAATTGATCATATTCGCCATTGGCCAGAAATAGTCTATCAGGAGGGCCCCTGACTGTTTGGCGAGAAATAGTCGAATTACTCTATTGAGATCAGTACGATCAACTCTACCACTATCTTTTTCAGATTATGTGGCCTCCCAAGGTTGTATTGAAAAATTTGGAAAGCATCTTTTCACGGTTCCTATGAGATTCTAAGGAACAGGCACACCGACTACACTGGAGGAGTTGGAAGGAGATTTGCCTTCCAACAAATGAGGGCAACCTAGGCTTCAGGAGACTACAGGATGTCGTGGACACTTTCTCTACGAAGCTTTGTCGGTTGTTCCGTCGCAGAGTTCTCATTAGGCTCAGTTCTTACTAGGCAAATATTGTATGCGAACTCATCCCTCTTTATCATCAAAATGTTGAGGCATCTATCCCATCCCCAAGGTCTGCACGGTTAGATGTGGATAGCACATCACACGATGGTGAGCGTATTGGTCACTACACTCGTGACCTGTGTCCTATCATTTTCTCTGATATGATGTTGGATTGCGGGTTTAAGGATGTTTGTTTTTCTGGGATTTGGTATAATTTAACCAATGGTCGGGTCATGAAAAGATTGGATAGAGTTTTGATTAACTCTACAGCTGCTGTTTTTTGTCGATAGCTCATTACGAGGCATCTAAATGGGACTTCATCTAATCATTCTCCTGTGCTTCTACAGTTGACATCTGACGATGATTTAGGATCCAGATCGTTTCGATTCATCAATGTGTGGACTAAGCACCAAGATTTCTGAACCTTCGTCTCTGAGAAGTAGTCACTCCCTACTCATCTTAAGGGTATGGCTATTCTCCGGGAGAAATTTTTCAGTTGAAATAGGATCTGTGTTTGGGGAATCGACGAGTATTCGGTAATATTTTCCAGCGAGTGAGGGACGTTGAAAGGAAGGTCGACTAGGCAGATATTGATTTTGTGGGTTACCCTACAACGGATTTACTGCAGCGGGCACAGGCTGATCTGAACCAAACTTTATCTATTGAGGAGGGCTTCTGGAAGCAAAAGGTTGGTTCACGTTGGGTGTGTGAGTGGGACCACAACATTCGATACTTTCATGCAATGGTTCAGGGACGTCGGACCAGATCTCGTATCAGAACCATTAGGGCTCAGTCGAGAGAATCTTAACTTCTGCTGCTGACATTCAAAGTTCGGCTATATCATTTTTTTAGGACCTATTATCTGCTCATTCACTGCCCTTGGATCCCATCGGTCCAAACACCCAGGCGATGGACGGAGACGTACAATATAGAGCTCAATTATCTTTCCTTGATTCACGACGTGCGAGAGGCGGTCTTCAGTAATCATGGTAATAGTGTCACAGGCCTATATTGATTTCCATCACTATTCTTCCAACATTGTTAGGGTATCATAAAGGAAGATGTTTATAATGCTGTTATTGAAATCTTTGAAGGTGGACATCTGCCTCGCGATTTTGTCGTTACCTCTATTGTTTTGCTCCCAAAAAGGGAGAATGCTTCCCAATGTTCAAATTTTAGACCCGTCGGCCTTTGTGCAGTTTTCAATAAGCTGATCGCAAAGTTATTGGACGCCAGATTGAGTTCATTATTGCCCCATATTATCTCCCCTCAACATAGTGGTTTTAACCCCGGTCGCCTTATATGGGATAATGCGTTATTGACTCGGGAGCTTCTCCATTCTTTGGATGACAAAGTGCGACGGAGGAATCTATCCTGAAATACGACATGGCTAAGGCATACGACCTCATGGATTGGAGATTCATTAATTCTATACTGGAGGCGTTTGGATTTGATCAGTTGTGGATTGATAGGATCAGACGGTGCATTTCGGTATTGTCAGTTCACAGTTCTTCTGAATGGCCGTTTCATTCCAACCTCGCGCGGGCTCAGATCATCAATCCATCTCACCTTCCTTGTTCATTATTGCTGTGACCAGTTTCTTTTCTTCTCGCTCGGAGTTTTTATTCTGAGGTATGGGATATCCGCATGGAGGCAACTCTCTTGTCTCGCCCATTTCTGTTGCTGACGAAATTGATCATATTCGCCATTGGCCAGAAATAGTCTATCAGGAGGGCCCCTGACTGTTTTGGCGAGAAATAGTCGAATTACTCTATTGAGATCAGTACGATCAACTCTACCACTATCTTTTTCAGATTATGTGGCCTCCCAAGGTTGTATTGAAAAATTTGGAAAGCATCTTTTCACGGTTCCTATGAGATTCTAAGGAACAGGCACACCGACTACACTGGAGGAGTTGGAAGGAGATTTGCCTTCCAACAAATGAGGGCAACCTAGGCTTCAGGAGACTACAGGATGTCGTGGACACTTTCTCTACGAAGCTTTGTCGGTTGTTCCGTCGCAGAGTTCTCATTAGGCTCAGTTCTTACTAGGCAAATATTGTATGTGAACTCATCCCTCTTTATCATCAAAATGTTGAGGCATCTATCCCATCCCCAAGGTCTGCACGGTTAGATGTGGATAGCACATCACACGATGGTGAGCGTATTGGTCACTACACTCTTGACCTGTGTCCTATCGTTTTCTCTTATATGATGTTGGATTGCGGGTTAAAGGATGTTTGTTTTTCTGGGATTTGGTATAATTTAACCAATGGTCGGGTCATGAAAAGATTGGATAGAGTTTTGATTATCTCTACAGCTGCTGTTTTTTGTCGATAGCTCATTACGAGGCATCTAAATTGGATTTCATCTAATCATTCTCCTGTGCTTCTACAATGAACATCTGACAATGGTTTATGATCCAGATCCTTTCGATTCATCAATCTGAACCTTCGTCTCTGAGAAGTAGTCACTTCCTACTCATCTTAAGGGGATGGCTATTCTCCGGTAGAAATTTTTCGTTTGAAATAGGGTCTGTGTTGGGGGAATCAACGAGTATTCGGTAATAATTTCCAGCGAGTGAGGGACGCTGAAAGGATGGTCGACTAGGCAGATATTGATATCGAGGGTAACCCTACAACGGATTTATTGCAGCGGGCACAGGCTAATCTGAACCAAACTTTATCTATTGAGGAGGGCTTCTGGAAGCAAAAGGTTGGTTCACGTTGGGTGTGTGAGTGGGACCACAACATTCAATACTTTCATGCAATGGTTCAAGGACGTCGTACCAGATCTCGTACCAGAACCATTAGGGCTCAGTCGAGAGAATCTTAACTTCTGCTGCTGACATTCAAAGTTCGGCTATATCATTTTTTTAGGACCTATTATCTGCTCATTCACTGCCCTTGGATCCCATCGGTCCAAACACCCAGGCGATGGACGGAGACGTACAGTATAGAGCTCAATTATCTTTCCTTGATTCACGACGTGCGAGAGGCGGTCTTCTGTAATCATGGTAATAGTGTCACAGGCCTATATTGATTTCCATCACTATTCTTCCAACATTGTTAGGGTATCATAAAGGAAGATGTTTATAATGCTATTATTGAAATCTTTGAAGGTGGACATCTGCCTCGCGATTTTTTCGTTACCTCTATTGTTTTGATCCCAAAAAGGGAGAATGCGTCCCAATGTTCAAATTTTAGACCCGTCGGCCTTTGTGCAGTTTTCAATATGCTGATCGCAAAGTTATTGGACGCCAGATTGAGTTCATTATTGCCCCATATTATCTCCCCTCAACATAGTGGTTTTAACCCCGGTCGCCTTATATGGGATAATTCGTTATTGACTCGGGAGCTTCTCCATTCTTTGGATGACAAAGTGCGACAGAGGAATCTATCCTGAAATACGACATGGCTAAGGCATACGACCTCATGGATTGGAGATTCATTAATTCTATACTGGAGGCGTTTGGATTTGATCAGTTGTGGATTGATAGGATCAGACGGTGCATTTCGGTATTGTCAGTTCACAGCTATTCTGAATGGCCGTTTCATTCCATCCTCGCGCGGGCTCAGATCATCAATCCATCTCACCTTCCTTGTTCATTATTGCTGTGAGCAGTTTCTCTTCTTCTCGCTCGGAGTTTTTATTCTGAGGTATGGGATATCGGCATGGAGGCAACTCTCTTGTCTCGCCCATTTCTGTTGCTGACGAAATTGATCATATTCGCCATTGGCCATAAATAGTCTATCAGGAGGGCCCCTGACTGTTTGGCGAGAAATAGTCGAATTACTCTATTGAGATCATTACGATCAACTCTACCACTATCTTTTTCAGATTATGTGGCCTCCCAAGGTTGTATTGAAAAATTTGGAAAGCATCTTTGCACGGTTCCTATGAGATTCTAAGGAACAGGCACACCGACTACACTGGAGGAGTTGGAAGGAGATTTGCCTTCCAACAAATGAGGGCAACCTAGGCTTCAGGAGACTACAGGATGTCGTGGACACTTTCTCTACGAAGCTTTGTCGGTTGTTCCGTCGCAGAGTTCTCATTAGGCTCAGTTCTTACTAGGCAAATATTGTATGTGAACTCATCCCTCTTTATCATCAAAATGTTGAGGCATCTATCCCATCCCCAAGGTCTGCACGGTTAGATGTGGATAGCACATCACACGATGGTGAGCGTATTGGTCACTACACTCGTGACCTGTGTCCTATCGTTTTCTCTGATATGATGTTGGATTGCGGGTTTAAGGATGTTTGTTTTTCTGGGATTTGGTATAATTTAACCAATGGTCGGGTCATGAAAAGATTGGATAGAGTTTTGATTAACTCTACAGCTGCTGTTTTTTGTCGATAGCTCATTACGAGGCATCTAAATGGGACTTCATCTAATCATTCTCCTGTGCTTCTACAGTTGACATATGACGATGATTTAGGATCCAGATCCTTTCGATTCATCAATGTGTGGACTAAGCACCAAGATTTCTGAACCTTCGTCTCTGAGAAGTAGTCACTCCCTACTCATCTTAAGGGGATGGCTGTTCTCCGGGAGAAATTTTTCAGTTGAAATAGGGTCTGTGTTGGGGGAATCGACGAGTATTCGGTAATATTTTCCAGCGAGTGAGGGACGTTGAAAGGAAGGTCGACTAGGCAGATATTGATTTTGTGGGTTACCCTACAACGGATTTACTGCAGCGGGCACAGGCTGATCTGAACCAAACTTTATCTATTGAGGAGGGCTTATGGAAGCAAAAGGTTGGTTCACGTTGGGTGTGTGAGTGGGACCACAACATTCGATACTTTCATGCAATGGTTCAGGGACGTCGGACCAGATCTCGTATCAGAACCATTAGGGCTCAGTCGAGAGAATCTTAACTTCTGCTGCTGACATTCAAAGTTCGGCTATATCATTTTTTTAGGACCTATTATCTGCTCATTCACTGCCCTTGGATCCCATCGGTCCAAATACCCCTTGGATCCCATCGGTCCAAATACCCAGGCGATGGACGGAGACGTACAATATAGAGCTCAATTATCTTTCCTTGATTCACGACGTGCGAGAGGCGGTCTTCAGTAATCATGGTAATAGTGTCACAGGCCTATATTGATTTCCATCACTATTCTTCCAACATTGTTAGGGTATCATAAATGAAGATGTTTATAATGCTGTTATTGAAATCTTTGACGGTGGACATCTGCCTCGCGATTTTGTCGTTACCTCTATTGTTTTGCTCCCAAAAAGGGAGAATGCTTCCCAATGTTCAAATTTTAGACCCGTCGGCCTTTGTGCAGTTTTCAATAAGCTGATCGCAAAGTTATTGGACGCCAGATTGAGTTCATTATTGCCCCATATTATCTCCCCTCAACATAGTGGTTTTAACCCCGGTCGCCTTATATGGGATAATGCGTTATTGACTCGGGAGCTTCTCCATTCTTTGGATGACAAAGTGCGACGGAGGAATCTATCCTGAAATACGACATGGCTAAGGCATACGACCTCATGGATTGGAGATTCATTAATTCTATACTGGAGGCGTTTGGATTTGATCAGTTGTGGATTGATAGGATCAGACGGTGCATTTCGGTATTGTCAGTTCACAGTTCTTCTGAATGGCCGTTTCATTCCAACCTCGCGTGGGCTCAGATCATCAATCCATCTCACCTTCCTTGTTCATTATTGCTGTGACCAGTTTCTTTTCTTCTCGCTCGGAGTTTTTATTCTGAGGTATGGGATATCCGCATGGAGGCAACTCTCTTGTCTCGCCCATTTCTGTTGCTGACGAAATTGATCATATTCGCCATTGGCCAGAAATAGTCTATCAGGAGGGCCCCTGACTGTTTGGCGAGAAATAGTCGAATTACTCTATTGAGATCAGTACGATCAACTCTACCACTATCTTTTTCAGATTATGTGGCCTCCCAAGGTTGTATTGAAAAATTTGGAAAGCATCTTTTCACGGTTCCTATGAGATTCTAAGGAACAGGCACACCGACTACACTAGAGGAGTTGGAAGGAGATTTGCCTTCCAACAAATGAGGGCAACCTAGGCTTCAGGAGACTACAGGATGTCGTGGACACTTTCTCTACGAAGCTTTGTCGGTTGTTCCGTCGCAGAGTTCTCATTAGGCTCAGTTCTTACTAGGCAAATATTGTATGTGAACTCATCCCTCTTTATCATCAAAATGTTGAGGCATCTATCCCATCCCCAAGGTCTGCACGGTTAGATGTGGATAGCACATCACACGATGGTGAGCGTATTGGTCACTACACTCTTGACCTGTGTCCTATCGTTTTCTCTGATATGATGTTGGATTGCGGGTTTAAGGATGTTTGTTTTTCTGGGATTTGGTATAATTTAACCAATGGTCGGGTCATGAAAAGATTGGATAGAGTTTTGATTAACTCTACAGCTGCTATTTTTTGTCGATAGCTCATTACGAGGCATCTAAATTGGATTTCATCTAATCATTCTCCTGTGCTTCAACAGTGGACATCTGACAATGGTTTATGATCCAGATCCTTTCGATTCATCAATGTGTGGACTAAGCACCTAGATTTCTGAACCTTCGTCTCTGAGGGGTAGTCACTCCCTACTCATCTTAAGGGGATGGCTGTTCTCCGGTAGAAATTTTTCGGTTGAAATAGGGTCTGTGTTGGGGGAATCAACGAGTATTCGGTAATAATTTCCAGCGAGTGAGGGACGCTGAAAGGATGGTCGACTAGGCAGATATTGATATCGAGGGTAACCCTACAACGGATTTATTGCAGCGGGCACAGGCTGATCTGAACCAAACTTTATCTATTGAGGAGGGCTTCTGGAAGCAAAAGGTTGGTTCACGTTGGGTGTGTGAGTGGGACCACAACATTCGATACTTTCATGCAATGGTTCAAGGACGTCGGACCAGATCTCGTACCAGAACCATTAGGGCTCAGTCGAGAGAATCTTAACTTCTGCTGCTGACATTCAAAGTTCGGCTATATCATTTTTTTAGGACCTATTATCTGCTCATTCACTGCCCTTGGATCCCATCGGTCCAAACACCCAGGCGATGGACGGAGACGTACAATATAGAGCTCAATTATCTTTCCTTGATTCACGACGTGCGAGAGGCGGTCTTCAGTAATCATGGTAATAGTGTCACAGGCCTATATTGATTTCCATCACTATTCTTCCAACATTGTTAGGGTATCATAAAGGAAGATGTTTATAATGCTATTATTGAAATCTTTGAAGGTGGACATCTGCCTCGCGATTTTTTCGTTACCTCTATTGTTTTGATCCCAAAAAGGGAGAATGCTTCCCAATGTTCAAATTTTAGACCCGTCGGCCTTTGTGCAGTTTTCAATATGCTGATCGCAAAGTTATTGGACGCCAGATTGAGTTCATTATTGGCCCATATTATCTCCCCTCAACATAGTGGTTTTAACCCCGGTCGCCTTATATGGGTTAATTCGTTATTGACTCGGGAGCTTCTCCATTCTTTGGATGACAAAGTGCGACAAAGGAATCTATCCTGAAATACGACATGGCTAAGGCATACGACCTCATGGATTGGAGATTCATTAATTCTATACTGGAGGCGTTTGGATTTGATCAGTTGTGGATTGATAGGATCAGACGGTGCATTTCGGTATTGTCAGTTCACAGCTCTTCTGAATGGCCGTTATATGCAAACTCAACCAAAGGTAAATGCGTTTCCCAGTTACCACCAAGGTCTAAAGCGCAAGCTCTCAACATATCCTCTAAAGTCTGTATAGTTCTCTCTGATTGTCCATCTGTCTGTGGATGATATGCTGTACTAAATTTCAATCTAGTTCCCATAGCTGTTTGCAAACTTTCCCAAAATTTGGATGTAAATCTAGAATCTCTGTCTGACACTATGGAAACTGGTACCCCATGCAATCTTACAATTTCTCTGATGTACAACTGGGCATACTGGTCTAAACTGAAAGTCATTTTCACTGGTAGAAAGTGAGCAGATTTTGTCAAACGATCAACTATAACCCATATAGCTTGATGACCTTTAACTGATCTAGGAAGTCCCACGACAAAATCCATTGTTATATGTTCCCACTTCCATTCTGGGATTTCAAGTGGGTTCAACATTCCAGACGGACGTTGATGTTCAGCTTTAACTTGTTGGCAAGTCATGCACTTCTCAACAAATAAGCCAATTGACCTCTTCATGTTTCTCCACCAATAAATTATTCGCAAATCCTGGTACATCTTCGTACCTCCTGGGTGTGCAGTATAAGGTGAATAATGTGCTTCTTCTAAAATCTCCTTCCTTAAGGCTTCATCCTTCGGTACACACAGTCTTCCCTTAAACAGAAGAGTGTCATCAGTTGAAACTTCAAAACCTTTAATACTGCCAGCAAGTACTCGGTCCTTAATTTTGCATAAAAATTTATCTTTACCCTGAGCTTCTTTAATTCTGTCTCTGAGAGTCGGTCGAACAACCATAGTAGCTATAATTGCCGTTGTGTGATGTGGAGGAGCTACCACTTCAAGTCTCATGTTGGCAAAATCCTTGATCAATTGTTCTTTATTGGTTAAGGCAGCTAACTGCCCTTTACCTTTCCGGCTAAGTGCATCAGCAACAACATTGGCCTTGCCGGGGTGGTAGTGGATAGTACAGTCATAATCTTTAACTAACTCCAACCACCTTCTCTGTCTCATATTCAATTCTTTCTGAGTGAAGAAATACTTTAAACTCTTATGGTCTGTGTATATCTCGCATTTACTACCATATAGATAGTGTCGCCATATTTTTAAAGCATGAACTACAGCAGCCAATTCCAAGTCATGTGTAGGGTAGTTCTGCTCATGTGGCTTCAACTGCCTAGATGCATAAGCAATCACTTTTCCATGCTGCATCAGTACGCATCCTAAACCTTGTTTCGATGCATCATTGTAGATTACAAAACCTTCTGACCCTTCCGGAATAGCCAAAACTGGTGCAGATACCAATTTCTGTTTCAATTCTTGAAAACTCTTCTCGCACTTTTCTGTCTACTGAAACTTCACTCCCTTCTTGGTCAACTGGGTCATCGGTCCAGCAATTTTTGAAAATCCTTCGATAAACTTTCGATAATAGCCAGCCAATCCCAAGAAACTACGAACTTCATTTATATTGGTTGGTGCCTTCCAATTAGTGACAGCTTCGACCTTGGCTGGATCAACTTCAATACCATCTGCGGTAACCACATGTCCAAGAAAACCAATTCGGTCAAGCCAAAATTCGCACTTCTTGAATTTTGCATACAACTTTTCCTGTCGAAGTGTCTGTAATACAATGTTGAGATGCTCCTCATGTTGTTCTTTGCCCTTTGAATAAATCAGAATGTCATCAATAAAGACAATAACAAACCGATCCAAGTATTGATGAAATACTCGGTTCATTAAGTCCATGAAGACAGCTGGTGCATTGGTTAACCCGAACGGCATCACAGTGAATTCATAATGTCCGTATCGAGTCCTAAATGCAGTCTTTGGTATATCACTGTCCTTAACCTTCAACTGATGATAACCTGACCTCAAATCAATTTTGGAGAATACAACGGCACCCTTTAACTGATCGAACAAATCTTCTATTCGTGGTAAAGGATACTTATTCTTGACTGTGAGGCGATTCAACTCCCTGTAGTCAATGCACATCCTCATTGATCCATCTTTCTTTTTCACAAACAGAACCGGTGCTCCCCAAGGCGATACACTCGGTCGAATAAATCCTTTATCCAACAGTTCTTGTAGTTGTACCTTCAACTCCTGAAGTTCTTTCGATGCCATCCTGTAGGGTGCTTTAGATATGGGTGCAGCTCCAGGTACCAAGTCAATCATGAATTCCACCTGTCTATCTGGTGGAATACCATCTAGATCCTCTGGAAATACATCCACAAAATCACGCACAACTGGTACATCTGTAACAGTTACGTCAGTTGCCTGAACACTAGTGATGCTCACCAGATATCCTTGATTTGTACTCTTTCTCAACATCTTCTGTGCTTTCAACACTGATATGACACGGGGCATGGTTTTGACTTTTGTCCCGAAGAATGTAAATTCACATTCTCCTGGTTTCTGAAAGAGCACTTCCCTCTCATGACACTTTATCGTAGCGTGATTGCAACTAAGCCAGTCCATGCCTAAAATAATATCGAAGTCCCTCATGTCTATTAAGTACAAGTCAGCCTCTAAGTTCTTCCCATCTATTTCAAACTTAACAGCTTTCGACATCAGATTAGTGATTATAGTTTCACCTGAAGGGATACTAACTTCTAAGGCATCATTCACACTTTCACATACATTCCCAATCTTAGCATGAAAACTAGCAGAGATGAAAGAATTCGTAGCACCGGAATCAATCAAAACAATAGCAGGTATATTGAATACTGATAGAATACCTGTCATCACGTCGGGATCTTTCTCTGCCTCCTTCTGAGTTAAAGCAAAAACTCGAGCCTTTCCTTTCCTGGCATCTTCCTTACCCTTGAATTCAGGACATTCACCAGCAAAATGACCGGGTTTCTTACATCTGAAACACATTCCCTTCCCGAGTAAGCACTCTCCATGGTGACGCTTATCACACTTCGGGCATACAGGTTTCTCAGTGCTAGCCTTTTCCTCCATTTTTCCCCATGATTTTCCCTTCTTGTTCTGATATCTACCTTTGCTCATATTCTGATTGTCCCATTTCCTTTTCACTGGTACCTCTGCGGGTTTCTGAGTAGTCTTTTCTAGGTTTTTAAGCGAGAAGATATAGCTTGTGCTCGCTCAATTGCTTCGGCATAGGTAGTGAGTCCTAAACCTGCCATGATTCCTCCAATTTCTGGGCGTAAGCCCCTTTCAAATCTTCTAGCCTTCTTGATATCCGTGTCAACCAGATGGATAGCATACCTGGACAGCTGGTTGAATTTCGTTTCATATTCCACAACTGACATACTTCCTTGTCTAAGTTCAAGGAACTCTGTTTCTTTCTGATCCCGAAAAGACTGGGGAAAATACCTCTGTATTATCAATTCCTTGAATCCATTCCATGTCAATTCAAGTTGCTGTGCCTCAGTTCTGGTGCGCTGATATGATTCCCACCAATGATCTGCGTCCTCTTCAAGTTGGAACACAGCACATGACACTTTCTGAGCATCCGAACAGGCTATATGTTTAAAGATCCTCTCTAATGCCCTTAGCCATTCCTCTGCAGCTAGGGGTCCTGTTCGACCATTGAATGTTGGCGGTTTATATCGGCGAAATTGTTCAACAACCATACTTGTATTGTCTGCATTAGCTTGTGGATTATGGGGATTTCGTCGAGCTGTTGGGGCTTGTTGCTGAATGAGCCCCTGAAGTGCATTCACGAGATCCCTTATCGAATCATTTCCCGCATCGCCAGTAGCAGTCTGGCCTGGGGTAGCTTGTCTTGCAGCAGTCCGATTCACGGGAACTCGATTTGTTCTACGAGACATTTTCCTAAATCACAACAACATTTGTCTCAGCATCCACTAAGTTGTGAAGTTCACAATAGCCATTTAGGAATGATAAAATCTAAAAAGGAATAATCATAGAACATCACAGTAGAGCCTAAAGCAAATTTTATTATTATCTCAAATTTTCCAAAAGGAAAACAAATAATAAAATTGCAACCAATATCTATAACCCGAAATATGTTCTCCTGCTGAAATTTTCACAAATAGTTCTTTCCACATCTCTATCTCATACAGCCCTTTTTGACATATCAATTATGAAGGTAAATTCTATTGAAATGGATTACTTTATGTTTTTAGCCTAATTCCGAGGACTAAATTTATAATTTCCAAATATTTTTTAAATACTTCACATCACAAGTTCAATTCCCAAACATAATAGCTCATGGAAAATTTTTATAACATGTACTGGATACAAACTTTCAAATATTTCAAACTGCATCAACTATAGCAAAATTTCATTCTCATGTAACTTTCTGTTGTAACAATCAATTTCAGATGCAGTTATATAATAAATTCATGGTATCCAGCAATTGAAAATTTTCAGACTTCGTCAAATAAAATTTTCTAAACATTTTACCTTTTCGGAGTAGGCGTGGCGCGGCAAGAGCGGGTGACATTTAAATTAAATACTAAATACATTTTATTTTATTTTTTTGAAAAATTTCCACAAGTCTACAGAAAGGTAAACATGTGCTCTGATACCACACTGTAACGCCCCAATTTCACTATTAACTCGAGGCGCTACTAAAATAAAAATAGCCTGTAAATAAATATTTTCAAAAGTCGCCACAACACGAAGGCGAACATATACTTTAAAAATTCATAGCAATTCAACACAAAACGCGGAAACATCACTTCTAAAAATATTTTTCTCATATTCAAGAGTTAATACCAAATGTGACAAGCAAAAATCGATATTTGCAAAGATGCTAAAATTCAATATTTAAGTATCAAAAAGGAAATCAACTATTTAAAACTTCTTGTTTCAAAACTTGAAATTCAAAAGTTCTATTATTAAATAAAAATTGCCCCGCTCGTTGCCTTGCCCTGCCAAGCTCCTTAACCTGAAAGGTTGGAAAAATAGTGGGGTGAGCATAACGAATTATACTCAGTGGAGATACAGCAATCAGTCCAAATTAAGTCAAAATATGCAATCAAGTGGTGAACATAATATCCATACAACATACTATAGAATTGTGTACTGTGGGCATTCCCAAGGACCCAATTTCGATCCCGGACCTATTTACGGTCCCTGACAACATGGCATAAGCTTAGCAAATTTTAGCACTGTGGGCATTCCCAAGGACCCGATTTCGATCCCGGACCTATTTACGGTCCCTGGCAACATTTTCATATGTATAAACATCATATCACAATCAAAATCACATATCGAGAATTAACATGGACAAATAACCACAATTGCTTAAAAGTAAACCCCACCTCGAAGTCTTGAAAGTTTTCTTGGAAATTGAACAATTGTAACGTTACCGTGCTTCACACTTTGCCCGCGAACTCGTCTAGCAAGAACAAAATTAATTTAATTTAAGATACTAAGTTTAATTAAAACTTTAAAACCTTTAAGGACCAAAATGAAAAGATTTAAAAACTGAAATTTAAAAGTTTAAAGCTGAAAATAAACTTTTTGAAGTTCAATGGGCTGATTTAAAAGTTATTTAAAACTTAAGGACTGAATTAAACAAATTATAAAACTTTGAAATTTAAAATAATAAACATTTAAAAACTTGGGCTAAATTGGAGAACCTTTAAAAGCTGGGGCTTAAGGAGTAATTTTCGAAAATTAAAAATTTACAAAACTACATATCTCTCTCTAAACTCTCACTCTCTCTCTCTCACTCGACGGGGACGGCGACCGGGGTAGGAGGCAAGGCGAAGTGGTGATGGAAAAGGTGAAGGAGGAAGATGGCGACGGCGAAGGTGGAGATGGCGGCTGAAAGTGGAGGCGCCGGCGGGAGGAGTCGTTTGGGGGTTGATTAGGTTCGACCGAGGTCAAGACCGGGGCAAAAATTCGGATTTTCTTGGGTTTTCCGGCAGGAAGTCCGGCCAAAACGTGGGTGAAGTCGAGGTATGTGATTGGCTTCATTATTCTTGGCTTTGGTGGTTAAATTTTGGGTTAATTTTTGGTTGAAGTGGCGGGTCGATTGGGACAGAACGGGCTGCCGTTTTTGGGTGGCTGCAGGCGGCGGCATGAGGTGGTGGTGGTTTGATTGTGGGATGGTGATTTGAAATTGTGTGTTTGCGGTCGGATTTGGGTGATTGGTGGTAGTTTGCAGTTTGGTGTGGCGGTGGGAAGGCTGGAATCCGGTTTCTTGGGACAAACCGTGTGTGTGTGTGACTTACATTGGATTGAGGCGAAATCGATGGAGATGGTGATCTCCTTACCTGTGTCGTTGAAGCTGCCGTAGAGATGTTGCGTGAGGGGTGTGGGGAATTGCCGTGGGTTGAGAAGGAGTTGGTGAGGTCGGGAGAAGGTGATAATGAACAGAAATTAGTAGGTTATGGCACGAAAAACGAGGCAGTAATTGGCATAGAGTTTGGGTTGAACAGTAATTCCTTGGCTAATAGGATTTAATAAAATTGAATTAAAAGATAAAATTTGGACTTAATGGAATTGGATTCTAAATGGAATATCGAACATAAAAATTGGATTTAAATCAATAAGAATTCGATACTTTTAAAATGGTTCGAGATTGCACTCGATAAGTGAATATTGAAATTTTAAGTTTAAAATCGTTTCGAAATCGTAAATAAATTTGTTTTGCTAGACAAATTCGACGGACGTAAAATAGTTTCTAAAATTCGACGGGATTGTCGTAACGACACACTTAGTTATAAAATTTGTACTTTAGAAATTCGGGTCGTTACAACCTTCCCCACTTAAATAAATTTCGTCCTCGAAATTAGACTTACTTGATTTGAAAATATCTGGATATTTGGCTAAAATCCCATCTTCTCTTTCCCAAGTTGCCTCTTTCCTTCCATGTCTATTCCATTGGACCTTAACTAACGGAATATCTTTGTTTCTTAAGGTATGAACTTTCCTCTCAAGTATAACTGCAGGAGTTTCCTCATATGTCATATTCTTATTAACATCCAAGGATGCATAATTAACAATGTGGTCCGGATCATGGACATATTTTCTTAACATTGAGATGTGAAAAACATTATGTACTGCTGTTAACTCTGGCGGTAAAGCCAACCTATAGGCTACATTTCCAACTCTTTCCAAAATTTCAAAAGGTCCAATAAATCTTGGTTTAAGTTTCCCTTTCTGTCCAAATCTTACCACTCCTCTCATGGGAGCCACTTTAAGGAACACTTTCTCACCAATTTCAAACTGTAGTTCCTTTCGTCGCTTGTCAGCATAAGACTTCTGTCTGTCTTGTGCTATTTTAATCCTTTCTCTGATCTTCTCCACAGCCTTTACAGTTTGTTCCACTATTTCTGGACCCAAAACTTTCTTTTCACCAACTTCATCCCAATGGATGGGTGATCTGCACTTTCTGCCATAAAGAGCTTCATACGGTGCCATGCCAATGGTAGACTGGAAACTATTGTTATATGCAAACTCAACCAAAGGTAAATGCGTTTCCCAGTTACCACCAAGGTCTAAAGCGCAAGCTCTCAACATATCCTCTAAAGTCTGTATAGTTCTCTCTGATTGTCCATCTGTCTGTGGATGATATGCTGTACTAAATTTCAATCTAGTTCCCATAGCTGTTTGCAAACTTTCCCAAAATTTGGATGTAAATCTAGAATCTCTGTCTGACACTATGGAAACTGGTACCCCATGCAATCTTACAATTTCTCTGATGTACAACTGGGCATACTGGTCTAAACTGAAAGTCATTTTCACTGGTAGAAAGTGAGCAGATTTTGTCAAACGATCAACTATAACCCATATAGCTTGATGACCTTTAACTGATCTAGGAAGTCCCACGACAAAAATCCATTGTTATATGTTCCCACTTCCATTCTGGGATTTCAAGTGGGTTCAACATTCCAGACGGACGTTGATGTTCAGCTTTAACTTGTTGGCAAGTCATGCACTTCTCAACAAATAAGCCAATTGACCTCTTCATGTTTCTCCACCAATAAATTATTCGCAAATCCTGGTACATCTTCGTACCTCCTGGGTGTGCAGTATAAGGTGAATAATGTGCTTCTTCTAAAATCTCCTTCCTTAAGGCTTCATCCTTCGGTACACACAGTCTTCCCTTAAACAGAAGAGTGTCATCAGTTGAAACTTCAAAACCTTTAATACTGCCAGCAAGTACTCGGTCCTTAATTTTGCATAAAAATTTATCTTTACCCTGAGCTTCTTTAATTCTGTCTCTGAGAGTCGGTCGAACAACCATAGTAGCTATAATTGCCGTTGTGTGATGTGGAGGAGCTACCACTTCAAGTCTCATGTTGGCAAAATCCTTGATCAATTGTTCTTTATTGGTTAAGGCAGCTAACTGCCCTTTACCTTTCCGGCTAAGTGCATCAGCAACAACATTGGCCTTGCCGGGGTGGTAGTGGATAGTACAGTCATAATCTTTAACTAACTCCAACCACCTTCTCTGTCTCATATTCAATTCTTTCTGAGTGAAGAAATACTTTAAACTCTTATGGTCTGTGTATATCTCGCATTTACTACCATATAGATAGTGTCGCCATATTTTTAAAGCATGAACTACAGCAGCCAATTCCAAGTCATGTGTAGGGTAGTTCTGCTCATGTGGCTTCAACTGCCTAGATGCATAAGCAATCACTTTTCCATGCTGCATCAGTACGCATCCTAAACCTTGTTTCGATGCATCATTGTAGATTACAAAACCTTCTGACCCTTCCGGAATAGCCAAAACTGGTGCAGATACCAATTTCTGTTTCAATTCTTGAAAACTCTTCTCGCACTTTTCTGTCCACTGAAACTTCACTCCCTTCTTGGTCAACTGGGTCATCGGTCCAGCAATTTTTGAAAATCCTTCGATAAACCTTCGATAATAGCCAGCCAATCCCAAGAAACTACGAACTTCATTTATATTGGTTGGTGCCTTCCAATTAGTGACAGCTTCGACCTTGGCTGGATCAACTTCAATAGCATCTGCGGTAACCACATGTCCAAGAAAACCAATTCGGTCAAGCCAAAATTCGCACTTCTTGAATTTTGCATACAACTTTTCCTGTCGAAGTGTCTGTAATACAATGTTGAGATGCTCCTCATGTTGTTCTTTGCCCTTTGAATAAATCAGAATGTCATCAATAAAGACAATAACAAACCGATCCAAGTATTGATGAAATACTCGGTTCATTAAGTCCATGAAGACAGCTGGTGCATTGGTTAACCCGAACGGCATCACAGTGAATTCATAATGTCCGTATCGAGTCCTAAATGCAGTCTTTGGTATATCACTGTCCTTAACCTTCAACTGATGATAACCTGACCTCAAATCAATTTTGGAGAATACAACGGCACCCTTTAACTGATCGAACAAATCTTCTATTCGTGGTAAAGGATACTTATTCTTCACTGTGAGGCGATTCTACTCCCTGTAGTCAATGCACATCCTCATTGATCCATCTTTCTTTTTCACAAACAGAACCGGTGCTCCCCAAGGCGATACACTCGGTCGAATAAATCCTTTATCCAACAGTTCTTGTAGTTGTACCTTCAACTCCTGAAGTTCTTTCGATGCCATCCTGTAGGGTGCTTTAGATATGGGTGCAGCTCCAGGTACCAAGTCAATCATGAATTCCACCTGTCTATCTGGTGGAATACCATCTAGATCCTCTGGAAATACATCCACAAAATCACGCACAACTGGTACATCTGTAACAGTTACGTCAGTTGCCTGAACACTAGTGATGCTCACTAGATATCCTTGATTTGTACTCTTTCTCAACATCTTCTGTGCTTTCAACACTGATATGACACGGGGCATGGTTTTGACTTTTGTCCCGAAGAATGTAAATTCACATTCTCCTGGTTTCTGAAAGAGCACTTCCCTCTCATGACACTTAATCGTAGCGTGATTGCAACTAAGCCAGTCCATGCCTAAAATAATATCGAAGTCCCTCATGTCTATTAAGTACAAGTCAGCTTCTAAGTTCTTCCCATCTATTTCAAACTTAACAGCTTTCGACATCAGATTAGTGATTATAGTTTCACCTGAAGGGATACTAACTTCTAAGGCATCATTCACACTTTCACATACATTCCCAATCTTAGCATGAAAACTAGCAGAGATGAAAGAATTCGTAGCACCGGAATCAATCAAAACAATAGCAGGTATATTGAATACTGATAGAATACCTGTCATCACGTCGGGATCTTTCTCTGCCTCCTTCTGAGTTAAAGCAAAAACTCGAGCCTTTCCTTTCCTGGCATCTTCCTTACCCTTGAATTCAGGACATTCACCAGCAAAATGACCGGGTTTCTTACATCTGAAACACATTCCCTTCCCGAGTAAGCACTCTCCATGGTGACGCTTATCACACTTCGGGCATACAGGTTTCTCAGTGCTAGCCTTTTCCTCCATTTTTCCCCATGATTTTCCCTTCTTGTTCTGATATCTACCTTTGCTCATATTCTGATTGTCCCATTTCCTTTTCACTGGTACCTCTGCGGGTTTCTGAGTAGTCTTTTCTAGGTTTAAGCGAGAAGATATAGCTTGTGCTCGCTCAATTGCTTCGGCATAGGTAGTGAGTCCTAAACCTGCCATGATTCCTCCAATTTCTGGGCGTAAGCCCCTTTCAAATCTTCTAGCCTTCTTGATATCCGTGTCAACCAGATGGATAGCATACCTGGACAGCTGGTTGAATTTCGTATCATATTCCACAACTGACATACTTCCTTGTCTAAGTTCAAGGAACTCTGTTTCTTTCTGATCCCGAAAAGACTGGGGAAAATACCTCTGTATTATCAATTCCTTGAATCCATTCCATGTCAATTCAAGTTGCTGTGCCTCAGTTCTGGTGCGCTGATATGATTCCCACCAATGATCTGCGTCCTCTTCAAGTTGGAACACAGCACATGACACTTTCTGAGCATCCGAACAGGCTATATGTTTAAAGATCCTCTCTAATGCCCTTAGCCATTCCTCTGCAGCTAGGGGTCCTGTTCGACCATTGAATGTTGGCGGTTTATATCGGCGAAATTGTTCAACAACCATACTTGTATTGTCTGCATTAGCTTGTGGATTATGGGGATTTCGTCGAGCTGTTGGGGCTTGTTGCTGAATGAGCCCCTGAAGTGCATTCACGAGATCCCTTATCGAATCATTTCCCGCATCGCCAGTAGCAGTCTGGCCTGGGGTAGCTTGTCTTGCAGCAGTCCGATTCACGGGAACTCGATTTGTTCTACGAGACATTTTCCTAAATCACAACAACATTTGTCTCAGCATCCACTAAGTTGTGAAGTTCACAATAGCCATTTAGGAATGATAAAATCTAAAAAGGAAGGAATAATCATAGAACATCACAGTAGAGCCTAAAGCAAATTTTATTATTATCTCAAATTTTCCAAAAGGAAAACAAATAATAAAATTGCAACCAATATCTATAACCCGAAATATGTTCTCCTGCTGAAATTTTCACAAATAGTTCTTTCCACATCTCTATCTCATACAGCCCTTTTTGACATATCAATTATGAAGGTAAATTCTATTGAAATGGATTACTTTATGTTTTTAGCCTAATTCCGAGGACTAAATTTATAATTTCCAAATATTTTTTAAATACTTCACATCACAAGTTCAATTCCCAAACATAATAGCTCATGGAAAATTTTTATAACATGTACTGGATACAAACTTTCAAATATTTCAAACTGCATCAACTATAGCAAAATTTCATTCTCATGTAACTTTCTGTTGTAACAATCAATTTCAGATGCAGTTATATAATAAATTCATGGTATCCAGCAATTGAAAATTTTCAGACTTCGTCAAATAAAATTTTCTAAACATTTTACCTTTTCGGAGTAGGCGTGGCGCGGCAAGAGCGGGTGACATTTAAATTAAATACTAAATACATTTTATTTTATTTTTTTGAAAAATTTCCACAAGTCTACAGAAAGGTAAACATGTGCTCTGATACCACACTGTAACGCCCCAATTTCACTATTAACTCGAGGCGCTACTAAAATAAAAATAGCCTGTAAATAAATATTTTCAAAAGTCGCCACAACACGAAGGCGAACATATACTTTAAAAATTCATAGCAATTCAACACAAAACGCGGAAACATCACTTCTAAAAATATTTTTCTCATATTCAAGAGTTAATACCAAATGTGACAAGCAAAAATCGATATTTGCAAAGATGCTAAAATTCAATATTTAAGTATCAAAAAGGAAATCAACTATTTAAAACTTCTTGTTTCAAAACTTGAAATTCAAAAGTTCTATTATTAAATTAAAAATTGCCCCGCTCGTTGCCTTGCCCTGCCAAGCTCCTTAACCTGAAAGGTTGGAAAAATAGTGGGGTGAGCATAACGAATTATACTCAGTGGAGATACAGCAATTAGTCCAAATTAAGTCAAAATATGCAATCAAGTGGTGAACATAATATCCATACAACATACTATAGAATTGTGTACTGTGGGCATTCCCAAGGACCCAATTTCGATCCCGGACCTATTTACGGTCCCTGACAACATGGCATAAGCTTAGCAAATTTTAGCACTGTGGGCATTCCCAAGGACCCGATTTCGATCCCGGACCTATTTACGGTCCCTGGCAACATTTTCATATGTATAAACATCATATCACAATCAAAATCACATATCGAGAATTAACATGGACAAATAACCACAATTGCTTAAAAGTAAACCCCACCTCGAAGTCTTGAAAGTTTTCTTGGAAATTGAACAATTGTAACGTTACCGTGCTTCACACTTTGCCCGCGAACTCGTCTAGCAAGAACAAAATTAATTTAATTTAAGATACTAAGTTTAATTAAAACTTTAAAACCTTTAAGGACCAAAATGAAAAGATTTAAAAACTGAAATTTAAAAGTTTAAAGCTGAAAATAAACTTTTTGAAGTTCAATGGGCTGATTTAAAAGTTATTTAAAACTTAAGGACTGAATTAAACAAATTATAAAACTTTGAAATTTAAAATAATAAACATTTAAAAACTTGGGCTAAATTGGAGAACCTTTAAAAGCTGGGGCTTAAGGAGTAATTTTCGAAAATTAAAAATTTACAAAACTACATATCTCTCTCTAAACTCTCACTCTCTCTCTCTCTCACTCGACGGGGACGGCGACCGGGGTAGGAGGCAAGGCGAAGTGGTGATGGAAGAGGTGAAGGAGGAAGATGGCGACGGCGAAGGTGGAGATGGCGGCTGAAAGTGGAGGCGCCGGCGGGAGGAGTCGTTTGGGGGTTGATTAGGTTCGACCGAGGTCAAGACCGGGGCAAAAATTCGGATTTTCTTGGGTTTTCCGGCAGGAAGTCCAGCCAAAACGTGGGTGAAGTCGAGGTATGTGATTGGCTTCATTATTCTTGGCTTTGGTGGTTAAATTTTGGGTTAATTTTTGGTTGAAGTGGCGGGTCGATTGGGACAGAACGGGCTGCCGTTTTTGGGTGGCTGCAGGCGGCGGCATGAGGTGGTGGTGGTTTGATTGTGGGATGGTGATTTGAAATTGTGTGTTTGCGGTCGGATTTGGGTGATTGGTGGTAGTTTGCAGTTTGGTGTGGCGGTGGGAAGGCTGGAATCCGGTTTCTTGGGACAAACCGTGTGTGTGTGTGACTTACATTGGATTGAGGCGAAATCGATGGAGATGGTGATCTCCTTACCTGTGTCGTTGAAGCTGCCGTAGAGATGTTGCGTGAGGGGTGTGGGGAATTGCCGTGGGTTGAGAAGGAGTTGGTGAGGTCGGGAGAAGATGATAATGAACAGAAATTAGTAGGTTATGGCACGAAAAACGAGGCAGTAATTGGCATAGAGTTTGGGTTGAACAGTAATTCCTTGGCTAATAGGATTTAATAAAATTGAATTAAAAGATAAAATTTGGACTTAATGGAATTGGATTCTAAATGGAATATCGAACATAAAAATTGGATTTAAATCAATAAGAATTCGATACTTTTAAAATGGTTCGAGATTGCACTCGATAAGTGAATATTGAAATTTTAAGTTTAAAATCGTTTCGAAATCGTAAATAAATTTGTTTTGCTAGACAAATTCGACGGACGTAAAATAGTTTCTAAAATTCGACGGGATTGTCGTAACGACACACTTAGTTATAAAATTTGTACTTTAGAAATTCGGGTCGTTACATCTATCCCATCCCCAAGGTCTGCACGGTTAGATGTGGATAGCACATCACACGATGGTGAGCGTATTGGTCACTACACTCGTGACCTGTGTCCTATCATTTTCTCTGATATGATGTTGGATTGCGGGTTTAAGGATGTTTGTTTTTCTGGGATTTGGTATAATTTAACCAATGGTCGGGTCATGAAAAGATTGGATAGAGTTTTGATTAACTCTACAGCTGCTGTTTTTTGTCGATAGCTCATTACGAGGCATCTAATTGGGACTTCATCTAATCATTCTCCTGTGCTTCTATAGTTGACATCTGACGATGATTTAGGATCCAGATCGTTTCGATTCATCAATGTGTGGACTAAGCACCAAGATTTCTGAACCTTCGTCTCTGAGAAGTAGTCACTCCCTACTCATCTTAAGGGTATGGCTGTTCTCCGGGAGAAATTTTTCAGTTGAAATAGGGTCTGTGTTGGGGGAATCGACGAGTATTCGGTAATATTTTCCAGCGAGTGAGGGACGTTGAAAGGAAGGTCGACTAGGCAGATATTGATTTTGTGGGTTACCCTACAACGGATTTACTGCAGCGGGCACAGGCTGATCTGAACCAAACTTTATCTATTGAGGAGGGCTTCTGGAAGCAAAAGGTTGGTTCACGTTTGGGTGTGTGAGTGGGACCACAACATTCGATACTTTCATGCAATGGTTCAGGGACGTCGGACCAGATCTCGTATCAGAACCATTAGGGCTCAGTCGAGAGAATCTTAACTTCTGCTGCTGACATTCAAAGTTCGGCTATATCATTTTTTTAGGACCTATTATCTGCTCATTCACTGCCCTTGGATCCCATCGGTCCAAACACCTAGGCGATGGACGGAGACGTACAATATAGAGCTCAATTATCTTTCCTTGATTCACGACGTGCGAGAGGCGGTCTTCAGTAATCATGGTAATAGTGTCACAGGCCTATATTGATTTCCATCACTATTCTTCCAACATTGTTAGGGTATCATAAAGGAAGATGTTTATAATGCTGTTATTGAAATCTTTGAAGGTGGACATCTGCCTCGCGATTTTGTCGTTACCTCTATTGTTTTGCTCCCAAAAAGGGAGAATGCTTCCCAATGTTCAAATTTTAGACCCGTCGGCCTTTGTGCAGTTTTCAATAAGCTGATCGCAAAGTTATTGGACGCAAGATTGAGTTCATTATTGCCCCATATTATCTCCCCTCAACATAGTGGTTTTAACCCCGGTCGCCTTATATGGGATAATGCGTTATCGACTCGGGAGCTTCTCCATTCTTTGGATGACAAAGTGCGACGGAGGAATCTATCCTGAAATACGACATGGCTAAGGCCTACGACCTCATGGATTGGAGATTCATTAATTCTATACTGGAGGCGTTTGGATTTGATCAGTTGTGGATTGATAGGATCAGACGGTGCATTTCGGTATTGTCAGTTCACAGTTCTTCTGAATGGCCGTTTCATTCCAACCTCGCGCGGGCTCAGATCATCAATCCATCTCACCTTCCTTGTTCATTATTGCTGTGACCAGTTTCTTTTCTTCTCGCTCGGAGTTTTTATTCTGAGGTATGGGATATCGGCATGGAGGCAACTCTCTTGTCTCGCCCATTTCTGTTGCTGACGAAATTGATCATATTCGCCATTGGCCAGAAATAGTCTATCAGGAGGGCCCCTGACTGTTTGGCGGGAAATAGTCGAATTACTCTATTGAGATCAGTACGATAACTCTACCACTATCTTTTTCAGATTATGTGGCCTCCCAAGGTTGTATTGAAAAATTTGGAAAGCATCTTTTCACGGTTCCTATGAGATTCTAAGGAACAGGCACACCGACTACACTGGAGGAGTTGGAAGGAGATTTGCCTTCCAACAAATGAGGGCAACCTAGGCTTCAGGAGACTACAGGATGTCGTGGAAACTTTCTCTACGAAGCTTTGTCGGTTGTTCCGTCGCAGAGTTCTCATTAGGCTCAGTTCTTACTAGGCAAATATTGTATGTGAACTCATCCCTCTTTATCATCAAAATGTTGAGGCATCTATCCTTTCCCCAAGGTCTGCACGGTTAGATGTGGATAGCACATCACACGATGGTGAGCGTACTGGTCACTACACTCGTGACCTGTGTCCTATCGTTTTCTCTGATATGATGTTGGATTGCGGGTTAAAGGATGTTTGTTTTTTCTGGGATTTGGTATAATTTAACCAATGGTCGGGTCATGAAAACATTGGATAGAGTTTTGATTAACTCTACAGCTGCTGTTTTTTGTCGATAGCTCATTACGAGGCATCTAAATGGGACTTCATCTAATCATTCTCCTGTGCTTCTACAGTTGACATCTGACGATGATTTAGGATCCAGATCCTTTCGATTCATCAATGTGTGGACTAAGCACCAAGATTTCTGAACCTTCGTCTCTGAGAAATAGTCACTCCCTACTCATCTTAAGGGTATGGCTGTTCTCCGGGAGAAATTTTTCAGTTGAAATAGGGTCTGTGTTGGGGGAATCGACGAGTATTCGGTAATATTTTCCAGCGAGTGAGGGACGTTGAAAGGATGGTCGACTAGGCAGATATTGATTTTGTGGGTTTCCCAACAACTGATTTACTGCAGCGGGCACAGGCTGATCTGAATCAAACTTTATCTATTGAGGAGGGCTTCTGGAAGCAAAAGGTCGATTTACGTTGGGTGTGTGAGCGGGACCACAACACCCTATACTTTCATGCAATGGTTCAGGGGCGTCGGCCCAGAACTCGTATCTGACCCATGAGGACTCAGTCGAGAGAATCTTAACTTCTGCTGCTGACATTCGAAGTTCGGCTATATCATTTTTTCAGGACCTATTATCTGCTCATTCACTGCCCTTGGATCCCATCGGTCCAAACATCATACCCAGGCGATGGACGTAGACATACAATATAGCACTCAATTATCTTTCCTTGATTCACGACGGGCGAGAGGCGGTCTTCAGTAATGATGGTAATAGTGTCACAGGCCTAGATTTATTTCCATCACTATTCTTCCAACATTGTTAGGATATCGTGAAGGAAGATGTTTAGAATGCAGTTATTAATTTCTTTGAACGTGGACATCTGCCTCGCGATTTTGTCGTTACCTCTATTGTTTTGCTCCCAAAAAGGGAGAATACTTCCCAATGTTCAAATTTTAGACCCGTCGGCCTTTTTGCAGTTTTCAATAAGCCGATCGCAAAGATATTGGACGCCAGACTGAGTTCATTGTTGCCCCAATTATCTCTCCTCAACAGAGTGGATTTAACCCCGGTCGCCTTATATGGGATAATGCGTTATTGACTCGGGAGCTTCTCCATACTTTGGATGATAAAGTACGACGAAGGAATCTATCCTGAAATTTGACATGGCTAAGGCATACGACCTCATGGATTGGAGATTCATTAATTCTATACTGGAGGCGTTTGGATTTGATCTGTTGTGGATTGATAGGATTAGACGGTGCATTTCGGTATTGTTAGTTCTTAGTGCTTCTGAATGGCCGTTTCATTCCATCCTCGCGTGGGCTCAGATCAACAATCCATCTCACCTTCCTTGTTCATTGTTGCTGTAAGCTATTTCTCTTCTTCTCACTCGGAGGTTTCATTCTGAGGTATGTGATATCGGCATGGAGGCAACACTCTGTTCTCACCCATTTCTGTTGCTGACGAAATTGATCATATTCGCCAAATGGTCAGAAATAGTCTATCTGGAGGGCCCCTGACTGTTTGGCCAGAGATAGTCAAATTACTCTATTGAGATCAGTACTATCAACTCTACCACCATCTTTTTCTGATTATGTGGCCTTTCAAGGTTCTATTGAAAAATTTGGAGAGCATCTTTGCACGGTTCCTATGAGATTCTAAGGAACAGGCACGCCTGGAGGAGTTGGAATGAGATTTGCTTTCCAATAAATGAGGGCAACCTAGGCTTCAGGACACTACAGGATGTAGAGTTCTCCTTGGGCTCAGTTCTTACTAGGCAAATATTGTATGTGAACTCATCCCTCTTTATCATCAGAATGTTGAGGCATCTATCCCATCCCTAAGGTCTACACGGTTAGATGTGGAGAGCACATCACATGATGGTGAGTGTACTGGTCACAACACTCGTGATCTGTGTTCTGTCGCTTTCTTTGATATGTTGCTGGATTGTGGGTTAAAGGATGTTGGTTTTTTCTTGGATTTGGTATCATTTAACCAAGGTCGGGTCATGAAAAGTTTGGATAGAGTTTTGATTAACTCTACAGCTGCTGTTTTTAGTCGATAGCTCATTACGAGGAATCTAAATTGGACTTCATCTAATCATTCTCCTGTACTTCTACAGTGGACATCTGACGATGATTTAGGATCCAAATCCTTTCGATTCATCAATGCGTGGACTAAGCACCAAGATTTCTGAACCTTCGTTTATGAGAAGTAGACACTCCCTACTCATCTTAAGGGGATGGCTGTTCTCCCGGAGAAATTTTTCAGTTGAAATAGGGTCAGTGTTGGGGGAATCGACGAGCATTTGGTAATATTTTCCAGCGAGTGAGGGACGCTGAAAGGATGGTCGACGGGCAGATATCGATTTTGTGGGTTACCCTACAACGGATTTATTGCAGCGGGCACATGGTGATCTGAACCAAAACTTTATCTATTGAGGTGGGCTTCTGGAAGCAAAAGGTCGGTTCACGTTAGGTGTTTGAGCGGGACCACAACACCCAATACTTTCATGCAATGGTTTAGGGACGTCGGACCGGATCTCGTATCAGAACTATTAGGACTCAGTCGAGAGAATCTTAACTTTTGTTGCTGACATTCAAAGTTCGGCTATATCAATTTTTCAAGACCTATTATCTGTTCATTCACTGCCCTTTGATCCCATCGGTCCAAACATCATACCCAGGCGATGGACGGAGACATACAATATAGCACTCAATTATCTTTCCTTGATTCACGACGTGCAAGAGGTGGTCTTTTTTTTTTTTTTTTTTTTGGTTAAGGTAAGTGGACTATAACCAAAAGTAAATCATGTATAAAAGCACAGGGGCATACCCCAGACCATAGAAACTATGCGGAGGATAGGCCCCCTACATAGACAAAACAACAACAAAAAACTTGAAGACTATCCCTCTAGGTAGTACAAGAAAAAATTCCAACGTCCAAACCCAAAGAAAATGGAATCCACTTATTTTCCATAGTGGGATCCACATTACAAAGTGTACTAAATTTAGAAAAAACTGCAAACATAATATCATTGAAAACCAAGCTAGCGTGCCTATCAAAGAAACGGGAATTTCTCTCTCGCCAAATGTAGTAGACCGTGGCTAAAAACATGGTTTTAATGACTGAATTTTGAAATGAATCAGTGCCAAATTGTTGTGCCATCTACAAGCTCCTCCCAAGGACGATGAATGATATGTATGCTACATTTACTACAAAAGTGCCTCTAGATCCACTCCGAATATGGGCTAGCAAAAAGGAGGTGAGCTACATCTTCTTGATCACTCTCACAAAGAAGATATTTAATTTCATCAATCAAACCAAGCCTCCAAAGCTTGCTTTGAGTATTAACTCCATTACAAAGAAAGAGCCACACAATGAAAGCATGACGAGGAATATGCTTACCAAACCAAACAAGTTTATGCCACAGAACCGCCTCCCTCCTATGCCGAAGAGACTCCCAAGCTAAGCCAATAGTGAAATGCCCGTTCGGCGCACCAACCCATTGCATAACATCTGAAACAGTTGGATTAGGGATGAAAGTAGGGGGAGCGGCGTGAATCACCTCCAACCAATTAATAGATAAACCTAGTGGCCATCTCCAACTCATCCCATCAACAATGGCAGCCACCTTGGCATCTTTTCCCAACCCCGAATCATAAATAATGCGATCTCCAAATAAACCATGTAAAGGGCTTAAAAAATGCCAATGGTCATGCCATAAGGAGATAGCACGACCATCACAAACCTTGAACTTGAGCTTATTTCTCACCAAGATACGAAGGCTAAGCAACTTCCTCCACGTCCAAGAACACTCATTCGGGCATTTAACCTCTCAAAAACTCCTACCCTTCAGCAAATAAGTGTGTATCCAAGAAGACCAAATCGAGAGAGAAGAATCTGTGAGAAGGTACCAAATATGCTTCATCATAGCTACCTTGTTCCACAAAACCAAATTCTTTACCCCTAAACCCCCTTCCTCTCGTGGCATACATATGTGCTTCCAAGCCACCTTAGCACCACTATGAGTAAGAGCACTTCCTTTCCACAGAAATGACCTAAGAGTGGTCTCCACCTTCTTAGTGACTGCCTTAGGGAGAATAAAGAGAGAAGTCCAATACACTTGGATAGAGAAAAGAACGGACTTGATAAGCTGGAGTCTCCCGGCATAAGACAAAGTACGAGAGGTCCAACCTTTAGCCCTTACCACAATACGCTCCACCAAGACATTACAATCCAAAGCTCTCAATTTAGTAGCAATAAGTGGAACGCCAAGATAACGAACCGGAAGTGAGCCCTCCCTATAACCAAGAGAACCGAGGATCAGGTTCTTAAGATGCACATCCACTCCACAAGCAAAAAGATTGCTCTTATCCGGATTAGGTGTCAACCCAGAAAGCTCCTCAAACTTATTGAGCACACCACCAATCAAGAGTATCAAATCAACTTCCGCCCAACTAAAAATCAATAAGTCATCCGCAAAGCAAAGGTGGGATATTTTCTCTTTGTCACATCGCCAATGGAACTTAAACCCGTCACCTTGAGTCATACGCCCAATGAGACCAGAGAATACCTCCATAGCAAGAACAAATAAATAAGGGGACATCGGGTAACCTTGACGAAGACCTCTCCTACTCTTGAAAAAACCATGAAGCTCCCCATTGATGGCCACAGAAAATTTCGGAGTTGAGATACATTCCAACACCCAAGAAATCATTTTCTCTGGGAATCCAACAATCCGCAAAACCTCCAATATGAAATCCCATCGCACCGTATCATAAGCTTTCATAAGATCAACTTTGAGAGCACATCTTGGAGCCCCCTTATTCCATGATAATTCCTCAAAAGTTCTTGAGAGAGAAGGATATTATCACTAATACGCCTTCCTTCCACAAAAGCGGTTTGTAGAGGACCAACAATACCAAGCAGCACTTTTTTGATTCGGTTAGCAAGTATCTTAGCAATGCATTCATATATTGTATTACAACAAGAAATGGGACGGTAGTCCTTAACCTGAGTGGGATTAGGAACCTTTGGCACAAGAGCAATCAAGGTAGCATTTACCTCCTTAAGAAGTCGACTAGAGTGGAAAAAAGATCGAATGGCTGCAAGAACATCATCACCCACGATACTCCAAGCCCTCTTAAAGAAAGCAACATTAAAACCATCCGAACCCGGCGCCTTATTATCTTTCAAGGCAAAAATAACCGCTTTAATCTCCCCATCCGATACCTCCTTGCCAAGTTCACACCCTTGTGCTTCGGAAATGCACGAAGGTAGAGCATGCTCCATAGCCTCCAAGTCGAGGGGAGACTCACGAGCTGGTCTAGATAGAAGCGTGGAGAAAAATTCCATAAAAGTGTCCTTTACTGCGCATGGTTCCTCTACCCTACTCCCATCCTCCTTACAAATAGATACAATCTTACTTTTGCTATGATGATGCTTCATGGACTTAAAGAAAAATCTGGACTTTTGATCTCCTAGTTTGAGCCATTGGATACGAGATTTTTTCTTGAAAAAACTCTCCTCATCTCTACTCAAAATAGCATATGTCTTTACCGCCTCCACTTCCGCCTCAATAAGTCTCACATTTAGTGGATTTTGGAGAACCAAGGCTTGAATCTCCTCCACCTTTGCCTTAGCAGCCCCCACACGAGAAGGTAGATGAGAGAACACCTCCTTATTAAACCTTTTAAGTTCAATCTTCAAGTTCTTCATCTTTGAACACAACCTATACATAGGGTGTACCAGCAATAAAATCTGACCAAACCCTATCAACCAAAGGCTTGAAATCAGGATGCTCTCCCCAATAATCGAAGTATTTAAAAGGAATGCGCTTAATGGGAAGCGCCCCAAGTTTGACAACAATAGGGAAATGATCTGAAACTCCAGTGGGAAGAAAATTAGCTTCAGATCCTTAAAAAACACCATCCCAATGTAGGTTAATAAGAGCTCTATCCAACTTTCGAAAGATAGGCTTGTCCCGTCGTCGGTTACTCCAAGTAAAAAAACAACCTCCATAATGGAGGTCCTCGAACCCTGAATCAATCACGCAATCTTGAAGGTCATATTTCCAAGATGGCCAGTCATTCGAACCACCAAGACACTCATCTTGACGACGTACTGCATTAAAATCCCCAAGAATCAACCAAGGAGAGTCGTCAAAATTATCTGTCTGCATCCGAATATCATTCCAAAGCGCCATTCTCCCACTAGGAGTGTGTTCCCCATACACAACGGTAACATAGCAGCTCGGCAAAGTCAATGAAAATTCCAAGTGACAATGCAAAGCTTGATCCGAAGAACCAACAACTGTCACCTTCACCATGGTAAGGTCCGAACACACCCAAATACGACCCCTAGAACAATGAGCATAATTACCCTCAAACAACCAAGAGGCCTTAATAGACCGCCCAATCGCTGCACTATTCACCTCTAAGACTTAGTCTCCACAAGGCCACAAAAGCAAAGCTATGATTTTGTAACAAATTCCGAACCTCCCTATGTTTCATGGTCATTCAAACCCCTAACATTCCAACATCCAATGAACATTAAAAAGATGGGAGAATGTGTGCACGTACCTCTATAGACTAACTCCACCTACCCTTTCTAGGGGAGTGGTGTTTACTGCCCTTCCTTTTACCCACCGAGCCCTTCTTCTTCTTCTTCTCCAGGGAATCAGTCACCTTTGCAGCCAAGGACTCTTCCAACATTGTTAGGCAGATATTGATTTTGTGGGTTACCCTACAACGGATTTATTGCAGCGGGCACAACGTGATCTGAACAAAACTTTATCCATTGAGGAGGGCTTCTAGAAACAAAAGGTCGGTTCACGTTGGGTGTGAGCGGGACCACAACACTCGATACTTTCATGCAATGGTTGAGGGACGTCGGACTAGATCTCGTATCAGAACTATTAGGACTCAGTCAAGAGAATCTTAACTTCTGCTGCTGACATTCAAAGCTCGGCTATATCATTTTTTCAGGACCTATTATCTGCTCATTCACTGCCATTGGATCCCATCGGTCCAATCATCATACCCAGGCGATGGACGGAGACATACAATATGGCACTCAATTTTCTTTCCTTGATTCACTACGCGCGAGAGGCGGTCTTCAGTAATGATGGTAATAGTGTCACAGGCCTAGATTTATTTCCATCACTATTCTTCCAGCATTGTTAGGATATCGTAAAGGAAGATGTTTACAATGCATTTATTGATTTCTTTGAACGTGGACATCTGCCTCGCGATTTTGTCGTTACCTCTATTGTTTTGCTCCCAAAAAGGGAGAATACTTCCCAATGTTCAAATTTTAGACCCGTCGGCCTTTTTGCAGTTTTCAATAAGCCGATCGCAAAGATATTGGACGCCAGACTGAGTTCATTGTTGCCCCAATTATCTCTCCTCAACAGAGTGGATTTAACCCCGGTCGCCTTATATGGGATAATGCGTTATTGACTCGGGAGCTTCTCCATACTTTGGATGATAAAGTACGATGGAGGAATCTATCCTGAAATTTGACAAGGTTTAGCATACGACCTCATGGATTGGAGATTCATTAATTCTATACTGGAGGCGTTTGGATTGAGCAGTTGTGGATTGATAGGATCAGACGGTGGTATTGTCAGTTCTCAGTGCTTCTGAATGACCATTTCATTCCATCCTCGCGTGGGCTCAGATCATCAATCCATCTCACCTTCCTTGTTCATTATTGCGGTGAGCTATTTCTCTTCTTCTCACTCGGAGGTTTCATTCTGAGGTATGCGATATCGACATGGAGGCAACACTCTTGTCTCATCCATTTCTGTTGCTGACGAAATTGATCATATTAGCCAATGGTCAGAAATAGTCTATCAGGAGGGCCCCTGACAATTTGGCCAGAAATAGTCGTATTACTCTATTGAGATCAGTACGATCAACTCTACCACCATCTTTTTCACATTATGTGGCCTCCCAAGGTTGTATTGAAAAATTTGGAGAGCATCTTTGCTCGGTTCCTATGAGATTCTAAGGAACAGGCACGCCGACTACACTGGAGGAGGCGGAAGGAGAGTTGCCTTCCAACAAATGAGGGCAACCTAGGCTTCAGGAGACAACAGGATGTCGTGGACACTTTCTCTATGAAGCTTTGTTGGTTGTTCAGCCGCAGAGTTCTCTTTGGGCTCAGTTCTTACTAGGCAAATATTGTATGTGAACTCATCCTCTTTATCAACAGAATGTTGAGGCATCTATCCCATCCCTAAGGTCTGCACGGTTAGATGTGGAGAGCACATCACATGATGGTGAGCGTACTGGTCACAACACTCGTGATCTGTGTTCTAACGCTTTCTCTTATACGATGTTAGATTGCGGGTTAAAGGACGTTGGTTTTTACTGGGATTTGGAATAATTTAACCAATGGTCGGGTCATGTAAAGATTAGATCGAGTTTTGACTAACTCTACAGCTGCTGTTTTTTGTAGCTCATTACGAGGCATCTAAATTGGACTTCGTCTAATCATTCTCCTGTGGCTCTACAGTGGACATCTGACGATGATTTATGATCCAGATCCTTTCGATTAATCACTGTGTGGACTAAGCACCAAGATTTATGAACCTTCGTCTGTCAGAAGTAGTCACTTCCTACTCATCTTAAGGGGATGGCTGTTCTACGGGAGATATTTTAAAGTTGAAATGGGGTCTGTGTTAGGGGAATCGACGAGCATTCGATAATATTTTCCAGCGAGTGAGGGACGCTGAAAGAATGGTCGACCAGGCAGATATTGATTTTGTGGGTTACCCTACAACGAATTTATCGCAGCGGGCACAAGCATCACTGAAACAAACTTTATCTATTGAGGAGGGCTTCTGGAAGCAAAAGGTCGGTTCACGTTGGGTGTGTGAGCGGGACCACAACACCCGATACTTTAAAGCAATGGTTCAGGGACGTCGGACCAGATCTCGTATCAAAACTATTAGAACTCAGTCGAGAGAATCTTAACTTCTGCTGCTGACATTCAAAGTTCGTCTATATCATTTTTTCAAGACCTATTATCTGCTCATTCACTGCCCTTGGATCCCATCGGTCCAAACATCATACCCAGGCGATGGACGGAGACATACAAAAGGGGAGAATGCTTTCCAATGTTCAAATTTTAGACCCGTCGGCCTTTGGACAGTTTTCAATTGCTGATGGCAAAGTTATTGGACGCCAGATTGAGTTCATTGTTGCCCCATATTATCTCCCCTCAACAGAGTTGTTTTAACCCCGGTCGCCTTATATGGGATAGTGCGTTATTGACTCGGGAGCTTCTCCATACTTTGGATGATAAAGTGCGACGGAGGAATTTATCCTGAAATTTGACATGGCTAATGCATACGACCTCATGGATTGGAGATTCATTAATTCTATACTGGAGGCGTTTGGATTTGATCAGTTGTGGATTGATTGGATTAGACGGTGCATTTTGGTATTGTCAGTTCTCAGTGCTTCTGAATGGCTGTTTCATTCCATCCTCGCGTGGGCTCAGATCATCAATCCATCTCACCTTCTTTGTTCATTATTGCTGTGAGCTATTTCTCTTCTTCTCACTCGGAGGTTTCATTCTGAGGTATGCGATATCGGCATTGATAATAGCACATTTGTTATGTTTTTCACCCTTTAATATTTTCATTTATATGATTATTTGACACCGAAATGCACTAAATGTTTCTGTATCTTGGTTTGGGTGGCAAGTGGGTGAAACAAGAGAAAGATGGAAGAAACAAGTGAAAAAGGATCCAAAATAGAAGAAAGCGAAATTTAAAGGACCAAATTGCAAATACCAAAAGATGACTCGGCAAGGAAAATGAAGATATGAAGATTTGAGAATGTTCGGCGTCAATTGGAGGAAGAAAGGAGTCAAAGGGGTGATATATAGCCTAGACATTCTCACACATCAACTTTCAAGCTGAAAACTTTTGCACCGATTTTTAGTCTCATCTTGAGACCATTGTTTCACATGGTATACGATCGAATTTGTAGTTGACATCTGAATGAAAGTTGTAGCCCATCGCGTCGGCTTTCTAATTCACTTTTAATCATCTCAATCGGATATTGGGAGAGAAAGATATTGTCAATATACTAAAGGCTGTCCAGCGGAAAAATATTATAACAAAGCGGTCGCTTAGAGTAAATTGGCAAGCGGTCGCCCACAACCCTACCGTGAATTCAAAGGCAACTATCATTGAACCAAGCTACCGCTTGAATTTACACTAAGCGGTAGCTTAGTGATTTTTTTCGACAGATCTGTTCTAATTCCAGAAATAACCTAAACACCTATGGAAACGTATTTTGCTTGATTTTCTTGACCTAAATACATCAAAACACGTCCAGAAGCCATTATTCTTGATCTTGGAACCTTTTTCTACCATTTTTTTCTCTCAAGAAACCTATGGAGAACTAATCAAAACATGTGAAGCAAAGAAGGAACTCATCCAATTTTGGGAAATTCATGTCGATTATTCAAACATTTGGTATTTATTTTAATAAACACTTGTAGATCTGGATTCTTATCTTTATGAATTTATGAAGAATTTGGTTTAACTTATATTAGGTTTTTCATAGGATTAATCACGTTCTTTCTATTGAATGATCGAAGTATTTGTTGAGTCTTTCTTGCATTGATATTATTGATGTGATTATTTACAACTTTATGCTACATGTATGTGGTTGGTTTATAATCTAATTTTAATAATTGCTTGTGGAAATTGTGAAAGGAATCCTAAATCTAGAAGTACAATTGTGAACTATATTGATCTTAAATGTTAAATCTAGATTTTCATCTTTGTGAATTTACCTTGAAATTGGGTTAATGATTATTAGATTGTTCATGGATTTAATCATGTTTTCTCCATTGTTTAATCGAATTAATTATTGAATTTCAATTTCACGAATTTATTGGTGTGATTATTTACAGCCCTATGCTATAAGTATATGGTCGTTTTGTAATCTAATTTCAATAAACAAACTTTCTTGCGAACTTTGAGAGAATAAATCACCACTTTTGAAACCTTTAATAATTTTTCCATCTCTCTGTGGATACGACACCCCAAAGCTACACTACAACACCGCGGTAAACTTTGGGCGTAATGAAATTTTGGCGCCGTTGCCGAGGAGACGGTACGACAAATTGAAGGATCTTCTATCAAAAGGGTGACTTCGTCCCTTTTTCAGTTTCAGTCTTAGTTAGTTTATTTCTTTTCGTTATTATCTCTTGTTTCTCACATTATCTCCTTTCAATTGCGTTTTATGAGCAGCTATCGAGATGAGCTAGGAAGATTCGTGGAAGCGCCTCTAATAGAGTTTGAACATCTCTTTAACCCTGTCTTTGACACTGCATCTGCTAACACTAACACGAACACTACATCATACAATACAATGTCTGATAGTGAGCATGATGCACCTTATCGAACCTTGCATGATTACTTACACCCCACACACACATCTACACCATCATGTATCATGTTTCCACCTAATATGCCATGGGTAGACTTTAAACCAGGAATGATCCAACTTCTTCCCAATTTTCATGGACTTGAGAATGAGAACCCGTATGTGCATGTTAGGGAGTTTGAAGAGGTAGTAGTGACCTTTCACAATCAACATGGTACAATGGATGCAATTAAGCTTAAATTCTTCCCATTTTCTCTAAAGAAAAAGGCGAATAGCTGGTTGTATTCATTGAGACCACGTTCGATTGGAACTTGGGCTGAAATGACTCAGGCATTCTTTGGTAAATACTTTCCACAACATAAGACTAGTGCCTTGAAAAAGCAAATCAATTCCTTTGCCCAAAAAGATAGTGAAACCCTATACCAAGCGTGGGAAAGATACAAAGAGTTGCAAGCCCTTTGTCCCCACCATGGTTATGAGAGTTGGCGCATTGTGAGTTATTTCTATGAAGGGTTGACACCTAGGGAGAGCCAGTTTGTAGAGATGATGTGTAATGGTGAGTTCCTACAGAAAGATCCAGATGAGGCCATAGGATATTTAGATGACTTAACTGAAAAAGCCCATACTTGGACTGGACCTAGTGCTGTTGAAAGTACTAATAGGTCACGACCCACAAATAACCCCGCTAGCACAGGTATTTATCATCTTAGGGAGGAGGATAGCCTTAGAGAAAAGGTAGAAGCCCTAACTAAAGAACTTGAAGCCTTACGTGCTAGAGACTCGAAATCTGTACATAGTGCATCCCGTGTTGAGTCTAGTGAAAATTGTTTTGTGTGTGGAGGAATCACCCAGTGCAAGAGTGTGCCACTTACACTGAGATGAGGGGAGTGTATGAGGAACACTGTAATGCTTTAGGCATGTACCAAAAGTCATACGCCCCCTTTTCTGAAACCTACAATAAAGGGTGACGAAATCATCCCAATTTCAGCTGGAAGTCTGATAACCAGCAACGTACCCAGCCACCTAGGACTTTCAATACTCCTTCATATCAACCTACAACCTCTAGGAACTCTTTGGAAGACACCTTACATGCTTTTATAGAGGCTCAGGGTAAAACCAATCAAAAGTTTGAAATCATGATCAATCAGGTTGTTGAGGATAACAAGGAAATGAAAAGCCACATGTCCAAATTGACCAATGCCCTAACTGTAGGGGAGCGTGGGAAATTCCCGGCTTAACCTCAACCAAACCCTAAGGGACAACACATGGCTCAGACCTCAGGTTTAGAAGGGAATAACTTTAAGGAAGTCAATGCCATCACCACTAGATCTGGCAAGGTTATAGAACCAATCAATAAGTCTAGGGAGTCGAGGGAAAAGGAAAAAGATTCTAGAAATTCTGAGGAGAATGCCCCTAGTGAGGAGGTAGTAGAAATTCCTACTAGAGTACCTTTCCCTCAAGTCCTCAAGTCCACCTCAAAATCAACCGGTCAACAAAATGAAATCCTAGAACACCTTAAGCAAGTCAAAATCAACCTACCCCTCTTTTATGTGATTTCACAGGTTCCCACATTTGCGAAAGTCATCAAGGACTTATGCACTGTGAAGAGGAAGCATCATGTTAAGAAAACAGCTTTCTTAACTGAACAAGTTAGCGCTGTAATTGAACAAAGGACCCCACCTAAGTACAAAGATCCCGGATGTCCCACCATTTCTTGCATAATTGGAAGCCATGAGTTTGCACAAGCCCTTCTGGACTTAGGAGCTAGTGTCAACCTTATGCCTTATGCTATCTACTCATTGTTAGGATTAGGTGAGATAAAACCTACATCTGTAGTCTTACAATTGGCTGATCGGTCCACAGTTAGGCCTAGGGGAATGGTAGAGGATGTGTTAGTTCAAGTTGATAAGTTCTACTACCCCGTCGATTTCTTGATACTAGACTTGAAGGTTGATGTGAAGGTTGATTCCAAAATTCCTATAATTCTTGGAAGACCTTTTCTTGCGCTAATGCTCTTATCAATTGCTGGAATGGTCTAATGAAGTTGTCCTTTGGAAATATGACTTTAGAAGTCAATATTTTTCACATTGCTAAGCAGCCACAAGAGGATGATGAGTGTCATCAAACATTTATGATTGATGCACTCGCTCAAGAGGAGGCACCTGCAACTACAGATTTTGATCCCTTGAACTCATTCCTCTTAAATTCTGAAATTTCATCTAACTTTGATGATGAAGAGTATACTGATATTTGTGCTATTTTTCCTAAAATGCAGGATTATGGAACATCACCATGGCAACCCAAGTTTGAAGAGTTGCCAAAAAGGAGTGGAGAACAACAACCATCAAGTATTGTGAGCCCCAAACCTGAATTGAAACAGTTACCTCAAGGGCTGAAACATGAATTTCTTGGACCAGGTGATACCTTTCCTGTTATTATATCTTCAGAATTGAATGCATCACAGTGTAAGCAACTTTTACACATTCTGAATGAACACAAATCTGCATTGGGATGGACTATAGCTGATATCAAGGGTATTAGCCCCTTAATTTGCTCACATAGGATTCATCTAGAGGAGGGAACTAGTCCTAAAAGAGACCCACAACGTAGGCTTTTACCCCACAATGAATGAGGTAGTGAAAAATGAAGTACTAAAATTGCTAGATGCAGGTATCATTTATCTGATCGCCGATAGTAAATGGGTTAGCCCTACACAGGTAGTCCCTAAGAAGTCAGGAGTTACAGTGGTGAAAAACGAACTGGGTGAAATGGTCCCCACAAAAACAGTGACTGGATGGCGCATGTGCATAGACTATAGGAAGTTGAATGCTGCCACTCACAAGGACCACTTTCCCCTTCCTTTTTTAGACCAAATTCTTGAGCGTGTGGCAAGCCATCCCTTTTACTGTTTTCTGGATGGGTATTCTGGTTACTATCAAATTGAAATTGCTTTAGAAGACCAGGATAAAACCACGTTTACTTGTCCTTTTGGCGCTTTTGCATTTCGTAGGATGCCATTTGGACTTTGTAACGCTCCTGCCACGTTTCAAAGATGCATGACTAGCATGTTTAGTGACATGGTAGAGAATTGCATGGAAGTGTTTATGGATGATCTAACTGTCTTTGGAACTTCATTTGATGCATGCTTGTTAAATTTGAAACGAGTTCTAACTCGATGTGAGGAAAAGGGATTAGTGTTGAATTGGGAGAAGTGCCATTTTATGGTACCTTCAGGAATTGTCTTAGGACATGTAGTTTCGTCTAAGGGAATAGAGGTTGACAAATCTAAAATTGAATTGATCTCTAAATTGCCTACACCTAAGATAGTAAAAGACATTAGATCATTCCTAGGCCATGCAGGTTTTTATAGGGGGGTTCATACAAAACTTTTCATCTATAGCTAGACCATTGTGTAATCTTCTCATTAAAGATGTGACTTTTAACTGGACTCCTGAGTGCCAAGAGGCTTTCAAAACATTGACTGGAAAACTGACCTTCGCACCTATAATGCAACCACCTGATTGGACATTGCCATTTGAAATGATGTGTGATGCTAGTGATTATGCAGTAGGTGCTGTGTACTTGGACAAAGAAGGGAAGGTAAACCTTTTGTGATTTACTATGCTAGTAGAACTCTAAATAGTGCCAAGATGAACTATACTACAACTGAAAAAGAGTTACTAGTTGTAGTATTTGCCCTTGATAAGTTTAGATCTTATTTGATTGGCTCCCCTATTACCATCTTCATAGATCATGCAGCTCTTAAGTACTTTCTTACCAAGAAGGATGCTAAAGCGCGATTAATACGGTGGATCTTGCTTTTGCAGGAGTTTGATATCACCATAAAGGACAAGAAGGGTGTGGAGAACGTGGTAGCTGACCACTTATCAAGATTGACATTTGAAGACAACACGAACCCTATGCCAATTCGAGATGATTTTCCAGATGAGCAATTATTTTCTATTTCTTCTCTACCATGGTTTGCTCATATTGTGAATTATTTGGCTGCAGGTGAAATTCCACAAGAGTGGAGCGCACAAGATAGGAGAAAATTCTTGGTCGAGGTACGTAATTTTTATTGGGATGACCCATGTTTATTTAAGTATTGCCCTGACCAGATTCTGAGGCGTTGTATTCCTAATAACGAGATCTTGAGCGTGCTAAATTTTTGTCATACCCATGCATGTGGAGGCCACTTTTCTATGAAAAAGACCGCTGCAAAAATTTTGCAATGTGGTTTCTATTGGCCCACTTTATTCAAAGACACAAATGAGTATTGTAGATCTTGTGAACGATGTCAAAAACTAGGTGTTGTGTCCCGACGTAACATGATGCCCTTAAATCCCATTTTAGTAATTGAGATATTTGATTGTTGGGGGATTGACTTCATGGGCCCTTTTCCACCTTCTTTTGGCTATCTATATATTATTGTTGCAGTAGATTATGTGTCTAAATGGGTAGAAGCGGCAGCTTGTAAAGTTAATGACAATAAAACGCTTGTAAAATTTTTGAAAGAAAATGTTTTGTCTCATTTTGGTACACCACGTGTTATCATTAGTGATAGAGGCACACACTTTTGTAACCATTCATTTGAGGCTCTAATGAAAAAGTATGGGCTTATGCACAAAATTCCTACTGCTTATCATCCCCAAACGAGTGGACATGTAGAGTTGGCGAATAGGGAAATTAAACAAATTTTGGAGAAAACTGTGAACCCTAATCGTAAGGATTGGTCCTTAAGATTAAATGATGCACTTTGGGCTTACCGCACAGCTTTTAAGACTCCCCTAGGCATGTCCCCATATAGACTAATCTTTGGAAAGCCATGTCATTTACCTGTCGAGCTTGAGCATCGAGCTTACTGGCTATAAAACACTTTAACTTTGACCTAGAAGAAGGAGGTAAGCTTAGGAAATTGTAATTGACCGAGCTGGAGGAATTAATGAATGATGCTTATGAGAGTTCTAGAATCTACAAGTCAAAAATGAAAGCTTTCCATGATAAAAACATTTCAAGAAGAATATTTGAACCAAATCAACAAGTGTACTTGTATGATTCTAAACACCACAAGCACCCAGGTAAGCTTCGTTCTAGGTGGACTGGCCCCTTTATGGTAAAAACGTGTATTTGAAAATGGGGCAATTGAAATTGAAGACCCTACCGATGGTAGAGTGTTCAAGGTGAATGGGCAGCGTCTTAAAATACTCTATGGGCAACAAGTACCTGCAGTGGAAGAAATTCCTCTTGTAGACCCTGTTTACCAACCTGGTATCCTGCTCCTAGCCTTCATAATGTGGCCATCATATACAAAACTCCTCTATGCCCCTTAAACAAGGGGAATCCCAAGAAAGTAAATGGCTGCTACTAATGAGTAAACCCAGTCTTATACAAGTCTCCTAATCTGAATATCTGCTGCCCATCTAGGTAGTATAAGACCGCTCTTGTCAATATTCTCCGACTAGCCAGAAACCTTCTCGTAATACTCCAAACGGTGAGGGACCCTCCTGATAGACTATTTCTGTCCATTGGCGAATATGATCAATTTCGTCAGCAAAAAAAATGGGTGAGACAAGAGTGTTGCCTCCATGTCGATATCGCATACTAAGATAAGCATGAAACCTCCGAGTGAGAATGAGAGTATTATTCACAACAATAATTAACAAGGAAGGTGAGATGGATTGATCCCTATCTGAGCCCACACGAGAATGGAATGAAACGGCCATACAGAAGCACTTAGAACTGACAATTCCCAAATGCACCGTCTAATCCTATCAACCCACAACTGATCAAATCCAAACGCCTCAAGTATAGAATTAATGAATCTCCAATCCATGAGGTCGTATGCCTTGCTATGTCAAATTTCAGGATAGCATTCATCCGTCGCACTTTATTTTTGATAATATCGGATATGACCGTTCATTTAACTTCCACCATTGTAAAATATCTAAAGTGTCAACCTCATCTTGTGGAATTAAACGTTGTGGTACTGCTCACACACCCAACGTGAATCGACCTTTTACTTGAAGCCCTCCACAATAGATAATGTTTTGGTTCAGATCAGCCTGTGCCCGATGCAATAAATCCATTGTAGGGTCACCCTCAAAATATATATCTGCCTAGTCGACCCTCCCTTCAGTGTCTCTCACTCGCTGGAAAATATTATAGAATACTCGTCGATTCCACCAGCACAGACCCTATTTAAACCTGAAAAACTTCTCCCAGAGAGCAGCCATCCCCTTCAGATGAGTAGGGAGTGACTACTTCTCAAAGACGAAGGTTCAAAAATCGTTGTGCTTAGTCCATACATTGATGAATCGAAAGGGTCTGGATCCTAAATCATCATCAGATGTCCACTGTAGAAGCAAAGGAGAATGATTAGATGAAGTCCAATTTAGATGCCACGTAGTTAGTCAGCCGTCGTCAAAAAACAGCAGCTAAAGAGTTAATCAAAACTCTATCCAATCTTTTCATGACCCGACCATTGGTTCATTTATATCGACTCCCAAAAAAACCAACATCCCTGCAATCCAACATCATATCAAAGAAAACATTAGAACCCCGATCACGAGTGTTGTGACCAGTGCGCTCACCATCATGTGATGTGCTCTCCACATCTAACCGCTTAGACTTTAGGGATAGGATAGATGCCTCAACATTCTACTAATAAAGAGGGATGAGTTCACTTACAATATTTGTTTAGTAAGAACTGAGCCCAAAGAGAATTCTGAGACTGAACAACCACCAAAGCTTCAGAGAAAGTGTCCACCACATCCTGTAGTCTCCTGAAGCCTAGTCTGCCCTCATTTATTGGAAGGAAAATCTCCTTCCAACTCCTCCAGAGTAGTCGACGTGCCTGTTCTTTTGAATCTCATAGGATCCGTGCAAAGACGCTCTCCAAATTTTTCAATACAGCCTTGGGAGGCCGCATAATCTAAAAAAAGATAGTGGTTTAGATGATAGTATTGATCTCAATAGAGTAGTTCGACTCCCGGGTGATAGTTGTCAAGAAGGTCAGCCTGGTATCCTGCGCCTAGCCTTCATAAAGTGGCCAGCATATAAAAAGCTCATCTATGCCACAAGGGGACTCCCAAATAAGTAAATGGCAGCTGCTGATGAGTAAACCCAGTCAAGAATACAAGTCTTCTGGTCTGAATATCTGATGCCCGTCTAGGTATTATAAGACCGCTCTTGTCAATGTTCTCCAACTAGCCAAAAACCCTCTCGTAATACTCAAAACAGTCGGGGACACTCCTGATAGACTATTTCTGTCCATTGGCTAATATGATCAATTTCATCAGCAATAGAAATGGGTGAGACAAGAGTGTTGCCTCCATTACGATATCGCATACTGAGTTATGCATGAAACCTCTGAGTGAGAAGGAAAGAAATAGTTCACAACAATAATGAACAAGGAAGGTGAGATGGATTGATCTCTATTTGAGCCCGCACGAGGATGGAATGAAACGGCCATTTAGAAGCACTGACAACTGAAAATTTCGAAATGCACCATCTGATCCTATCAATCCACAGCTGATCGATTCCAAACGCCACCAGCATAGAATTAATGAATCTCAAATCCATGAGACCGTATGCCTTAGCCATGTCAAATTTCAGGATAGCATTCCTCCGTCGCATTATATCTTGCAAAGTATGGAGAAGCTACCGAGTCAATAACACATTATCCCATAAATGACGACCGGGGTTAAAACCACTCTGTTAAGGAGAGATAATACGGGGCAGCAATGAACTCAATCTGGCGTTCAACAACTTTACGTTCAGCTTATTGAAAACCGTACAAAGGTCGATAGGTCTAAAATTTGCCCATTGGCAAGCATTCTCCCTTTTTGGGAGGAAAACAATAGAGGTAACAAAAAAAACCACGAGCCAGACGTCCACCCTCAAAGAAATCAGTGACCGCATTGTAAACATCCTCCTGTATGATATCCCAACGATGTTGGAAGAATAGTTATGGAAATCAATCTGGGCCTGTGACACTATTATCATTACTGAAGACCGCCTCTAGCACGTCATGAATCAAGTAGAGATAGTTGAGTGCTATATTATATGCCTCCGTCCGTCGCCTGGGTATGATGTTTGGACCGATGGGATCCAAAGGCTGTGTATGAGCAAATAATAGGTCCTGAAAAATGATATAGCCGACCTTTGAATGTCAGCAGCAGAAGATAAGACTTCTCTCAACTGAGTCCTAATAGTTTTGATACGAGATCTGGTCCGATGTCCCTGAACTATTGCATGAAAGTATCGGGTGTTGTGGTCTCGTTCACACACCCAACGTGAACCGAACTTTTGCTTCCAGAAGCCCTCCTCAATAGATGAGTTTTGGTTCATTGATGCCTGTGCCCGATGCAATAAATCTGTTGTAGGGTCACCCTCAAAATCAATATCTGCCTAATCGACCATCCCTTTAGCGTCCCTCACTCGCTGGGAAATATTATTGAATACTCGTCGATTCCACCAGCACAGACCCTATATAAACCTGAAAAACTTCTCCCAGGGAGCAGCCATCTCCTTAAGATGAGTAGGGAGTGACTACTTCTCAGAGACGAAGGTTCAGAAATCATTGTGCTTAGTCCATACATTGATAAATCGAAAGGGTCTGGATCCTAAATCATCATCAGATGTCCACTGTAGAAGCAAAGGAGAATGATTAGATGAAGTCCAATTTAGATGCCTCGAAGTCAATTGTCGACAAAAAACAGCAGCTGTAGAGTTAATCAAAACTCTATCCAATTTTTCATGACCCAACCATTGGTTCAATTATACCGACTCCCAAAAAAACCAACATCCTTTAACCCGCAATCCAACATCATATCAGAGAAAACATTAGAACCCCGATCACAAGTGTTGTGACTAGTGTGCTCACCATCATGTGATGTGCTCTCCACATCAAACCGTTCAAACTTTAGGGATGGGATAGATGCCTCAACATTCTACTGATAAAGAGGGATGAGTTCACGTACAATATTTATCTAGTAAGAACTGAGCCCAAAGAGAACTCTGAGACTGAACAACCACCAAAGCTTCATAGAGAAAGTGTCCACCACATCCTGTAGTCTCCTGAAGCCTAGTCTGCCCTCATTTATTGGAAGGAATATCTCCTTTCAACTCCTCCAGTGTACGCCACTTGTTCCTTAGAATCTCATAGGAATCGTGCAAAGATGCTCTCCAAATTTTTCAATACGGCCTTGGGAGGGCGTATAATCTGAAAAAGATAGTGGTAGAGACGATATTATTGATCTCAATAGAGTAATTCAACCCCCGAGAGATAGTAGTCGAGAAGCCCAGCCTGGTATCCTGCTCCTAGCCTTCATAATGTGACCATCATATAAAAAGCTCCTCTATGCCCCTTAAACAAGGGGACTCCCAAATAAGTAAACGGCTGATGCTGATGAGTAAACCCGGTTAAGAATACAAGTCTCCTGATTTGAATATCTGATGCCCGTCTAGGTATATAAGACCGCTCTTGTCAATTTCTCCAACTAGCCAAAAACCCTCTCGTAATACTCAAAACAGTCGAGGACACTCCTGATAGACTACTTCTGTCCATTGGCGAATATGATCAATTTTGTCAGCAACAAAAATGGGTGAGACAAGAGTGTTACCTCCATGCCGATAGCGCATACTGAGATAAGCATAAAACCTCTGAGTGAGAAGGAGAGATATTGTTCACAACAATAATGAACAAGGAAGGTGAAATGGATTGATCCCTGTCTGGGCCCACGCGAGCATGGAATGAAACGGTCATTCAGAAGCACTGAGAACTGACAATTCCGAAATGCACCGTCTGATCCAATAAATCCACAACTGATCAAATCCAAACGCCTCCAGTATTGAATTAGTGAATCTCCAATCCATGAGGTCGTATGCCTTAGCCATGTCAAATTTCAGGATAGCATTCCTCCGTTGCACTTTATCAATAGCACACCATACGGCGACCGGGGTTAAAACCACTCTGTTGAGGGGCGATAATTTGGGGTAGCAATGAACTCAATCTAGCGATCAACAACTTTGTGTTCATCTTATTGAAAACCGTACAAAGGCCTGTATGATATCCATCCTCAAAGAAATCAATGACTGCATTGTAAACATGAGGTAAATTTGGGCCTGTATGATATCCCAATAATGTTGGAAGAATAGTTATGGAAATCAATCTGGGCCTGTGATACTATTAGCATCATTACAGAATACCGCCTCTCGCACATTATGAATCGACAAGAGATAGTTGAGTGCTATATTATATATGCCTCCGTCCGTCGCTTGGGTATGATGTTTGGACAGATGGGATCCAAGGGCTGTGAAGGAGGAGATAATAGGTCTAGAAAAAATGATATAGCTGACCTTTGGATATCAAGAGCAGCAGATAATAGGTCTTGAGAAAATGATATAGCTGGACTATTGCATGAAAGTATCGGGTGTTGTGGTCCCGTTCACACACCCAACGTGAATCGACCTTTTGCTTCCAGAAGCCCTCCTCAATAGATAAAGTTTGGTTCATATCAGCCTGTGCCCGATGCAATAAATCCATTGTAGGGTCACCCTTAAAATGATATCTGCCTAGTCGACCCTCTCCGCAACATGTCTCACTGCTGGAAAATATTACCGAATACTCATCGATTCAACCAACATAGGCCCGATTTCAACCTGAAAAACTTCTCCCAAAGAGCAGCCATCCCCTCAAGATGAGTACGGAGTGACTACTTCTCAGAGTAGGTTCAGAAATCATGGTGCTTTGTCCATACTAGATGGCCGCAGTGCTATCACGATATTGTTCTCTTTGTTCCCTACAAACTAGAACCCATCCCTTGTCCTTGGCCTGGTTTACAGGAGGCCTAGGAACACGATCCTCAACAATGACTGCAACAAGTGGTGGTGTTGGGCATGTTCCACAATGTTCATCAATATTCCCAAAGTGTCTGTATTGAATACAATTATTCTGTTTCTTATCATACGGGATAGTCTGCCAATCCAAATCCGTCAAGGAGCTTGTACTCCAATACATACTCTTACCTCACTAGATCGGTGTAAGTATGATGTTGCCTCATCAATGTGAAGGGGGACTCCAATGGCCTTGGCCTCAAATAGATTGCTCTTGGCTCGAAAGTGAATGGACAATAATGGAAAAGATACCCAAACTAGGGCGATAGGGGTTTCATGTTATGGGCTAAAACTAGGCATCCATTTAATAAAATGCATTCCATCAATATACCAAGTGGGCAAAAGGCATATCCGTGAATAGTCATCCTCATGTGCTAAATGAGTCAAAATATGTGTTGCAATCAATAAGGCCTATCATTGAGTCACCATGGAAACCAAATTTCTGAAAATTGTCACGTACATTAACCATGTAAGGCTTGCGGTGCGAGAATTTGCCCATAATTGTAAACTTGTACGGCTCGGATAAAATTTCCTCCTCTTCCTCAGTAAATGAAATAGCAGGCTCCATATGCATGAAAGGTTCCTTCGAAGCAAGCTTTTGATCGTTGGAGTCCTATGATGACTGGAGGACAAGAGCGAAGGATTTCCTCTAGTTGTGTAAGTCTAGCTTGGGTAGAGGGCCTGGATGCATTAACAGTATCATGTGTTATAGCACGGGGTGGCACGTACTGCCCATACGCAGTCTGAGTTGGTCGAACTTGGGTTTTTGAATTGGAAGTCGCCTAACAAGCTCAATCTGATGATTATGGACTTGGGATTCACTAGAAATAGTTGTTGGTCGAGTTTCTTGATTTTCGTGCAAAGGAATGCTTTCCAATGCATCAATTCCAGTCTTTTGAGAAATCGCATTCACTACTCCATGGTTTTTTGGGCCTGTTGAGATCAATGGAGGAGGTTCCGTAATCTTATCCAACGGAGATGTTCCCGTGCCCAAAATCCGACCAGAAATGAGAGAATTCGTTGGGGGCAGATTGTACAAGGTCAAGGGAAATTTTACTGCGAAATTGATGGAATTGATGCTTCCATTTGAGCAATTTAAACCTGACCCTATGTTGTTGGTGCTTGAATTGTGTTTCCCAATGTCGAATTAGTGGATTGGAGCAGATTTTAATCTTCAATTGCATGAAAATCGCCAATTTCACTCTCCCCGTTTATTCTTGAGTTCAATCCCAAAATTGGTTTGTTTAGTTGAGGAATTGATGGCAATTGATGGAGGACCTATAGTTACACTAACATTAATTGAAGGTTGGATGCTAGAATTGATATGTTGAAGTGTATTAGAGTTCTCAATTGAAAGAGGATTGTCGGACCCAGCTTGTGCACGGACTTCCTTGGCTAATTCGTCATATAAGTTCGAAATTGATGATGACCCATGGGTTCCTTGGATGCGCCATGATGAGATGGTGCAAGGGGCGGTGGTACGAGACCGTTGGTAGCATCACTAGCTCCAAAAATTGAAGCTGAAGTGTCCGAGTTCGCTGTTTCAAAAAGCGGCTGGTGATTTGGATTTTTTACATTATTTGCTATAGCAACTATTGGTGCATAATGATGAGCTTGATCCTGGAGGGTGGGCAAGTTATGGGCAGCCCACTTTGACTGGAAATTTCAGCTAGATCTATTGGAGTTTTGGCCATTGGTTGGGTGCTTTTAAAGAGGGAAGTGAGGGGTTCAAGGTGGTACGTTGGTCCAAAGGCCACGATGGCCAGAGGTTGGAGTTTTTGTGGTCCATAGGTGGGAGAGGATGATAGGAAAGGGAAAAAAAATAAATGATAGACTCGCGACACTATCACGGCCAACTATACCCTTTATCATATTAAAAGAAAATTTGATTTTATCATGATCTTCGACAAATAGCAGGATCGAACCGTCATCTTCTCCTTCGCAAAGAAAAATTTTACCATTCAACTATATTCGTAACTTTTATTCTTAATACACAATATGTACACACATATATGAGAACATGTACTTGGATCGTATTTGTCCAGTGTCAGGCTAGAGACTCTCTTTAGGGCAATTTATATTATTAATATAATGATCTAAAATTATTATTTTTTAATTCAAGAAGTTTGCAAAAAGTTTGACCCCCCCCCCCTCTCTCTAATTTTTTTCATTTTATTTTGGGGACTTATATATTAAATTGTAATGTGTCTCATAACTGAGAAAAAATTGTGAGGTCATTTCGATTTTCAATTTGGGACAACTATGTTCAAGAGATGAAAGAATTAAGGATACCCACCAGAAAGACCTAACCGGAAACACAATATTTTTGTTACTTGACCAATCATTAGGATAACTGAATACTATTATACTAATCAATAAGATTGATAAAGTAGCAATTGGAAAACAAGAGTCGTGGTTTTAATCCTCCAAGATACCAACAAATGAACTATAACATTTGATCCCTCTATCAGCTAGAAAATTGTATGCAATAAAATACATTATCGAGGGATTTGAGTTTACCATGAATCATTTAAATCTATATGTCTTATTACTGCCCCTTCGACCACTTTATTCATACATGGAGTCGGGAAAAATGGCACTTTGTTTTTTCTATTTCACAAATGGACTTGGTCGACTACATATGTATAGATCCATTGGTAGATTTACACCTGTAATCTTTCTACATATAGTAGCGGTATTCAACCCTATAGCCATGTTCTATTCAAAGGAATAAAATAAAAATTGTCTTTCGGAGAGATGTTGAGTGGTTGATAGCTCCAGCCTTAAAAATCGGTATGGTTTTAAACAAAGAACTATCGAGGGTTCGAATCCCTCTCGCTCCCTTTTTTTGCTCATTGAATATATTTTTTTTATTGGTTTGACTCGGATTAGTATCATAAAGAAAGGGGAATGCCCTCTTCCACTTAGCCAAGCCAGAAAAAATAGATTAGATATAAATAGGTTTAAAAAAAAGGAATATTTTTTAAATATAATCTGATTCCAATCCCAACAAGTATGATAGAATCAAAGTGATTGTTACTTCAATCCGTGTATGATCTCTTGTCATGTCTCAATTAAGAGTGGTCATGGAAAGAACATGTTTAAAATCACAATCAATTCTGTAGCTGTATGAGCCATTCCTGCGTGCCACAAATGACCTACGAAGAAAAAAGAACCCTAAAACAAAATGAGAAGTAGCTAAACAAGGTTCTTGCCAAGGTTGTATTTTTTTTTTCAATCTACTCAAGTCCAATCCATTTGGAGTGGGTATGCAGATTCCAAAAATGCATAGTTTCTCCTCCAAAAATGAATTCTCTAGTCGGGAAACACATTAGATACAGTAGGTCCTTGAGCAATCGTATCCCCAAGACGTTGGTCTCAAACTAGAAAAGTAAATGCTCAAGAGCTTTAGAAGCTTCTAGTCCAGTGGGTCTGTAAAACTCAGTAGGATAAGTGGTATTATTAAACCAGACAAAACAAGAAGCAACAAAACCATAGATGGATGAAGCCCCTACTATAAGATAAGTAAGACTCCAGATCATAAAAGAGCTCATCGAGCCCATGCGAAGGGTTTGGTTAAGATATGTCATATTCCACCAAGTGTACAAATGAAACCTATCCATACATGTCCTCCAATTATATCTTCTAAATTGTCCACACTAACAATTCATCCTTATCCTCCAAAGGACGATTTTAGTAAACAACCAAATATAATACTTGGGCTAAGGGTCAAGTTGGTAATTTTTCTTACATCTCTCCTTCCTGGAGCCCAGCTGTCATATACGCCCCCAAAATAAAGAGCATTGAATACTAGAAGAAAAGCACCTAACCTAACAAGATTTAAGTGAATACCTAAATGGCTAAAAGCGTGGTCCTTTTATTTCTATATTTCCATATACCAAAGAATGGAAAAGATTCCTCAAGTGTCTCAGGTCCCAAAAGTGTATGATAAATACCGCCAAAGCCCAATACTATAGTGGAAATTAAATGAAGTACTCCAAATACAACGTATGGAAAGTTGTCCATAACATCCCCCTAGACCTACCCCCTAGCCTAGAGTAGCTAGATGGGGAAGTAAAATTAATCATCCAGGACCTACCCCCTAACCTAGAGTAGCTAGATGGGGAAGTAAAATTAATCATGTTTCATACATAGGCTTCATTGGTACAAAATGAGCCATTTCAAATAGGTTCATTACTACGGCCTAGAATACGATTAATCCGACATGAGTTACATAAGCTCCTAGTAGTTTACCAGATAAATAAATGAGTCGAGTATTCCTAGCCCACCAAGCAAAACATGTGATTTCTTGGTCACAACTAGTTACAGCTAAAGTTTATTAATGATCATATTTTCATGTGGTAGAACCTCAGGAAATAAAAAGTTTTTAGGAAAATGATTTTGGGCTATCATCCAAGCACGAATACCTTCGTTTAATAGTATATTTTTGGTGTAGAAAGTCTCAAATTTAGGATAGGTTTAGGGCCAGACTGACTACTCCAAGAGCACTCATCCATAAATCGTTTACTGGCACAAATAACATAAATAAATGTAACCAACTTTTATTGTAAAAAGCAACCCAAAATATTTGGGACCTAAAGAGATTAGCAATGACCATTGAATAAGTTTCTTCAACTTGAGTTGGGTTAAAAGCACGGAATATATTTGCAACATCACCATCTTCAAATAAAGTAATTTCTACTGTAGCGCCATGAATCTCTATAGCAAAGTAGCACCCAATAACACTGTCACTCCCATCATATGAAAGGGATTTAGTGTGCAATTATGAAATCTTTAAAAAAAAAAAAAAAGAATAAATCGAAATATAGCTATGTAGACTAAGTACAAAGAACCAACCAAACTTGCCTAGTGGATAAATCAGGGAATACAGAAAGAAAAAAACAATTGGATCAGAGAATGTGATTGCATTACAAGGTTGCAATTGAACAGATCAAGCAAGCTCTTAAGTTGAAAGAAATATGGTTGAAAGAAAAAATCCCTATTGAGAGGGCTTCTTCCTATACCTTTGAATTCCATTGGACCTCAAAATAATATATTGGGAATTCATTGGGTCTTCCAATATCAATGGGTTGATTGTTTCGCACATGTGAATCTGAAAGGGAGTACATAGGCTCATCCAATAACTAAAAAGTTTAGCATGCCTGAATCTAACTAGGGTTCACGGTGGTGGAGAAACTGGAATTGAGATATTATTCAAAGAGAAAGATATTAAATTTCTGGAGTTTTTTGTAGGATTATCGGATTGCAAGGACCATGATTGGGATTTTTTGATCATCTTTCTTTGAGGAAGAGGCAAAATAGAATCAACTTGAATTTGGGACTAATATTCGAAATCGTAGTGAATCACTAAATTTCTTATCTCATGTTTGTTTTTCATTAAAAAAAAATACCAATTGAAGTGGAGGGTTTCTTCAAACAACATAAAACCAATGTTGCAGCCATGGTCTACTACATTTGGCGAGAGAGAAATTCCCATTTCTTTGATCACTCGTCTAGGCACGCTGGCTTGGTTTTCAATGATATTATATTTGCAGTTTTTTCTAAGTTTAATACACTTTGTAATGTGGATCCCACTATGGAAAATAAGTGAATTCAACGCTCTTTGGGTTTAGACGTTGGAATTTTTTCTTGTACTACCTAGAGGGATAGTCTTCTTATTTTTTGTCATTGTTTTGTCTATGTAGAGGGTCCCGCCTGTAGCGATCGAGAATTTTATTTATGTTTCTTGAAAAACGTGTCACTAAATCTTAAACCCGAGTTTTAAAAGTAAAAGCGCGTTCGTCTAGCCGTTGTTAAACTAATTTAGATTTATTAGAATCGAGTCCAATTTTCAAATATTTAAATTTATTTAAATTCCTTATCGTTTTAAATCCGAAATTAAATACAATATTTTTCGGGTCCGATATTTCCTTAGTCCAAATAGGTTCATCTTAGCCCAATTCTTTAAGTCCAATCAGAAAATTCTTCCGGCCCAAATTTCTGGTCCGTTTACTGCCTAGGGATTTGTGCCCTAGATTATTCTTACTGCTTATATACCCCCATCTCCACCCCCCTCAACCTCACTCATGCAGAAATCCACACAAGGGTAAGACATCTGCTCCAAATTTTCAGCAACCACCACCTCCAAACCCAGGCCACAGCCGTCCATGGCCACAGACACCGCCCTCACTGATTTCACACCACCTGCAATCCACCAAGAAATCGAACAAGCAACACCACAATCAAGCCACCATCTCCTTAGCCCAAAATCGCCTGATAACCCCACTGTTTTGCCCAATCCAGCCACCGTTCGAACCACCCACCAAGAAACCGAGTGAACGACATTCACACAACTTGCAGGCCGTGACTCAACCTCCAACCCAAAGTCGAGCCACCACAAGAACACAAACGCTAAAACTCCAAACTCCCCCACCGAATAGGCAGTCTCCGTTTCGCCCCCAAAAAAAATCAACCCCAAATCAAGGAAACCCATAAACTTACCTTGATCCCAACCCATTTTCCAACCGGTTCGCCGCCGACAAATTCAAGGAAATCGAACCCCCAAGCCTCGATTCCTCTCCAACCCGAACGCCGAACCCCATCACCACTGCCGGCGCCATCTCGCGACGGCGGCGCTGTCACCGTCGGCCGGCAGCGACGGAAGGGGTGAAGCCCCTTCCTCCCCGTCGCCTCTCCTCCCCTCTGCTCTCGCGTTCAAAAGCGAGAATGAGAGAGAGAGTTGAGAGATTTTAATTTTTGAGTTTTGAAAATTTTCGATTTTAGCCCAAAGTTTAGGAGTTAGTTTATTTTAGTCCCCCAAGTTTTAAAATTAATTATTTCAGTCCTAAAGTTCGATTTTTAATGAAAACAACCCCAGAATTTATGTTTTAAGATAAATCGGCCCACAGATTTTGAAAAAGTCCGTTTCAGTCCTTAAATTCCTATTTTCAGTTTTAATAAATTTTCAATTTAGTCCCTATTTTAGAAAAGTTCAATTTCAGACCTCAAACTTTTATTTTCTGTTTTAATAAATTCCAATTAAGTCCCCAAACCTTATTATTATCGTTTTTAATCTTTAAGAATTTCGAAACACTAATTCAAAGTTTATTTTCTATTTTTGGCTAGACGAAACGTACGGACGATAGAGTTTGAGATTACTTCCCGCTCCAATTTTTACGACTCGAGATAAATTGAGGTAGACTCGCCCCCATTAATTAGTTTTAATTATAATTGCATGTATTATGTGATTTTATGTGATTTATATGCTTTAATGCATAAGATGAGAATCTCTTATGAGATATATTATGTTGTTATGCTTGTCGTAACTTGTATGCTTAATTGCATGAGAAGAAAGAGAATCTCTTATGAGATAAGATGATGTTATGCATAACTTACTTGCTTAAATACATGAGACAGACTACCCACACCCTATGATTTTTCAAAGAAAATAAGCCCATGAGAATATCACTGTATGAATTGCATAGTTATGTGTTCAATTATTCTGTAAATTAATTACTGGCGATGAGTCTACTGAGTATTTCTTCGAAATGCTCATTCCACTATTTTAAAAATATTTGTAGATTCTAGAGACGGCCGAATTTGATGGGTAGTGGTGACGTGAACGAGTTAATATAGTTAATTGTTTTTAATTTACTTTTAAATTTCACTCATTTGAACGTTATGAACTTACCTTGTCGTTTTCGCTATTTCAAACTTGAGTTTAAAGTTTAATCAATTTTCCTTAAATTAATTCAAATGAAATTTATTGCCGTTAAGTTCACCAATTTTAAATGTGATGTTTTTTAAAAGTTAGTTATTCCGCCAAACTTTTCAGTTAAGTTAGGTCAAAAAGATGATGACTTAGCATTCCAGGTCCATGGAACTCGGGGCGTTACACCGCCTGTCCTCCCGCATAGTTCCTTTGGTCTGGGGTATGCCCCTATGCTTTTGTACATGAATTACTTTTGGTTATAATCCACTTACCTTAACCAAAAAAACAAAAAAAGGTATAGACAAAAGGAAAGTCTCTTCACATTCACCAGTTACAAGATTACATCTATTCAAGTGTTGATTGCAATCGCTGCATTGCATAATCTCGAAATACATGAAATGTTTGTAAATACAACATTTTTGAATGGTAAATTGAAAGACAAAATATACATGGAACAACCTGAAGGGTTTGTAGTTCCTAGACAAGCGAAAAATATGTGCAAACTTGTTAAATCATTATAAGAATTGAAACAAGCACCTGATTAGGCAATAGAAAGAAAAATTGGCAAAACTATATTGGCAAATCATTTCAAATTTAATGAATACGATAAATGTGTCATGTCAAAAGCACATCAAATGAATATGTGGTTGTATATTTGTATATTAATGATATGCTAATTATGGAAATTAACTCTAGAATTATCGTGACAACCAAGGAAATGTTAACAAAACATACTGATTTGAAAGATAATATAGTTGCTGTTATATTATAGACTAAGATCTCTAAGACACCTAAGGACTGTCACTATCTAAGTCTTATATATTGAGACCAACGTTTTAAAAATCTACCCGGGCATCGACCCAGAAAATAAAGAGGGTCAAGGGTCAAAGGGTTGAGCCGGGGTCGACTCGTATGACAAATTAAATTGATTTTTAATTTTAGTTAACCAATTCAAAAAATATATAATCCATATAATTAGATTTACTATAGTAATTTGTTTTATAACATCAAAAACTAACAATTAATATGTCTAAAATAATTCACTTTGTTCAACTTTGTGATTATAATCTTGTTGAGGTTATGATTTTTAATGAAAATAATAAAATAATAGTGCAAACACTTAGAATTGAAAATTGACAAGTATCCCACATCGAAATATCACTAAAACATTGGAAGAGAAGTGTTTTTTAACAAACAAGTATCCCACATTGGAAGATTACTAAAACATTCCAAAAGGAGTCACCTTTATAAAGGAGCTAAATGATTATCATTTGGATAAAAAAATTGATTTGGGCCTCTAGTATAATAAGTGAGCCCATCAAGATAGTTAAAAAAAATATATATTTTTAAAAAAATTTAATTTTACCTGGAAAAATCGTGACCGATTTTCCAGTTCATGGTTGAACCGGCTGGGTTAACGATTTTTTAGCAGGTTTTCTCTCATTCGGTTAACCAATGAAGATCGGACCGGATTTGATGCCGGTTCTCGATTTTCCCAATTGAATCGGCCAGTTTGATCCAGTTTTTAAAACATTGGTTGAGACTGTATTTAAGAAATTTAAGGCATTATGATGATTATCCAATTAAAACACCAATAGATCTAAGTCTATATTTATTCAAAAATGCTGGTGAACTTATATCACAATTAACATATTCACGTATAATAGACAGTTTAATAATAAACTGCATGCGACCGGATATAGCATTTGCAGTCTACAAATTTACAAGTAATCTCTAATATGATCATTGTAAGTCTAACAAATGTTCTTATATATTTAAGACACGCCATTAATTATAAATTACACTATTCCAGATATCCAGTTGTAGATGGTAAATTCTACAATTGAGAAGGTCGGATCAATTGGGCCACCAGCAATCCTGCAGAACGAAAGAAAAATAGAACGAAAGAGAATGACCACAAGAGATCTTAAGAGGGCATCGGTGTGGTGCCGGCCAAAGACCCTTCGACGGTCAATTCAGTAAAGCTCGTCAAAAATTGCACGAATGATAGATCAAAAGCAAGAAGAAATCACTTAGAATTGAGTAGATTGAGATACCGAAAGCTTGACTAACCGCGAAATTTATAGGAGTAGGAGAACCGTCTAGGCAGGATAGGCGAGGATTCTCCGAGATTTTGTGATTGGTTGGAGCTAAATGCGATCAGATTTAGTCGGTTGAGATGCACATATTACTTGCTGATAACTCCAACTTGACTTGGTCAAATCGTAGTGTGATTTATCTTGAAGATAAATTATTGGGGTTCCAAATTGTCATGCAGTTCTTAGACCGTGCATTCGGATTGATTGACAAAATGAGTTGGACCGAAGATGGCGCGGTTGGACCGTTTATGGGTCTTATTATGACTTGGGCCTCTTAGACTAGTGGATTAATTTTTACCACTATAGTTTGTCCCCCACTCTTTTATACGAGTTCTACTCGAATGAAAGAGTAATTGGGGCTCAGGGGTGATCAGACCCTTGATGGAGAGAGAGCTTTTAATTGCCGAGTGGTGACCCCAATTTTTATTTTTTTTATTTTTAAGATTGGTAATATGAATCCCAACCTGTCCAAACCAATACGCACCCTTGTCTTTCTAGTTCGAGCAATAAGTATATCTATTTGAAAAGAAGATCGTCGATCTGTCCGTTCGTATCATATGGCTTGCTTTGTTTTCTTTTTCGACCGATCAATGTGTCTGTTTGAAAGAAAATATTGTCGATCTATCTAGATCATGTCATATTCGTCGCTCAGTACAATAGTCCGAACGGTCGATGTGTCTATTTGGAAAGAAAGATGGTTGATCTGCCTAGATACTGTGCTACGCTCTACATAGCACATTGGCCAGCCGATGAGCATGTCTGTTCGCAAGCTTGGGTAAACATTTGACTGATAATTTTGAACACATTTATGAATTCATTTCTCCATCTCTTATAGCGACAAATTTCTGCAATTTAAGGCAACATACCTTTCATTTTTCAAGTGACTTGGGTAGAATTCAAGAAGTTGCAAAGGTTTTGGTGAGTACTCCCTCATCTATTCTTCAAGTTTTTCCTTTGTTTTTGAATGTTCTTTAGTTTTCTTCAAACACTTTTTCTAGTTTTTCGGTGGTTGTATTGGTTTTGATTTTGTGTTTCTGGAGTTTGATCCATCATAGAGTAAGATTGTTGGTGAATAGTTGTTTTTGGTGAACAATGGATTGGAATGATTTTTGTAGCGTTCTGTACAGAATTTCGTCCGGAGCATGGCCGACTCGTAATATAAATGGTCAATCAATCCCCAAAAAAACAAGTGGTTAGACGATTGTATGGGTTCGGATTGTCCGGACAGACCAATACTGGCAGGTTTTGTAGGTGATTCGGGGATTCATTCATCTTATGAGATTGATCTGGAGAGCGTTGGTATTAATTAAGTCCGATCAATCCAAGTCTTGACGATGGCCATCCTAGATATTGTTCACATGAACAGAGTCATCCAAGTGGTAGCGACATCATGTTTAATAAGAACATACCGAGCAAGTTGAAGGAGATCGACGTGATAAGAATCCGAGATGCCTATGGTATTCCTGCATCTGTCAAGCTACATCTGGCACGACCACATGAGAGAGTTTCTTGGATGTCCCGGGTTGGACGTTTTTCTATGAGTTGCCATTTAATGATGGCTTTTGATTTCTGATTCCCCTCGTGGTTGGGACGGTGTTGGAGTACTTTGAGATCGCACCCAGCCAACTCATGCCTAACTATTGGCGATTGCTCTTAGCTCTCCAGGTCTTGTCTGATCAGGACGATATACCATTTGGCATGCCAAAACTACTGTATGGTTACTTCATAAGAGAGCATGATGATGAGAAAGGTCGATTTTCCTTAAACGCAAGGAAAAATATCAATCGATTTATAGTTGGTCTTTCTTCTGGGGATAAAGGCTGGAAATGGTCTTACTTTCTCGCGTCAGGCGACTTGGTTCGGTCGAAGAATTACCGTTTTCCTTTAGCATGGTCACGCGGTAAGTTTTGCAGATTGTTTACTTTCAATGCACTTCACTGATTTGCTGTTCTTATTTCATTTTTTTTGTAGGTCTTCGCATCAACTCGCAGCCCGTCGAAGGCTTGTTCGTAAAAGTGCGCATTTCTAAGATCTTAGTGATACCCAAGGATCAGAGAGATTGTCAGTTCCTTCTGTCTCTAGAAGTCCTTTCTTCCATCAGCTTGTGGGAACATACTTCAGCAGAACCAAGAGGTATTCCTTCTGATTTTCCAAGACATAAGATCCATATTATAATGGCAAAGAGAGGTATGGAAATTCTTGGTAGTGACCTTCTTCTGAGAGGTCCACTTGACTCAATTGAACGTAAGATTGCAGACCGAGTAACCTGATGTTCCCTCCCCGTCGATCCGAAAATGCAGTCATCTGGGACCGTTGGTGCTTACATTTCCTTCTGATTCATCTGCGTTTTCCAACCCAAGGGGTGGTGGCACTTGGTGAAGGACTTTTGTTTCCCGAAGATCGTGCACGCTATGAGCAACTTGGTCCCGTAAAGGTAGCCGAGAACACAATGGCTCAGCTTTTTGTTTATTTCATTATAGATAACCCAAGTGGTTGACAGGAGCTACTTCTGTTGATTCCAGGGGCTGCAAGGAGCTCTTTTTCAGAAGAACGAAGCTATCAGACAAGCTAGAAAGGTGCGCTTATTACAGGATATAAATTCTTCATTACGTGACAAAGTTGAAAGTTTGAAAGCAGGGAAGAAAGATTCTGACTTGGCTGCTAGGAAGGCACTAGATAAGCTAGCCGAGATGGTTCACGAGAAGCTTTCGCTAGAGGAGTGTTCGCTGAAAAATGTACCGCAAGCGCACGGATCGTGAACAAGTAATATAGTGGACTTTTTGAGTCCAAATATCGATCCCACGAGGAATGTTACTTTGAAGTTACGTACTCTAATCGATTTTAGTTCTAACAACGACAGACACACATACACAATTAATATTGAAATTAAATTATAAACTAATAACTATAAAACTAAACTAACAAACTAAAAAGACGTAGTTGCATCTTTGGTTTGAAAAGCGGTTGGAATTTATGATTTCACTTAACCTTTATTTCATTAACATCAATTCAATAACGTGCATGCAAATTATCAAAATAAATGATTAGACCCGATTCTCCAATTTTAGTCAATAACCTCTTTCGAGTGATATCGACCCTATTGATTAAGTTATCCCCAAATCTATATGCAGATAAAAACTTAATCAAAGCATTAAATTATTGTGAGAATACTCAAAGGATCACCTAAGGGAGGTATATATTTCTATATCACCCAAAACCACCTAGGGTACTAATTATCTAGGTCTGGCAATGCAACAATCTTTCGATAATTACATAAACCACCTAACCACCTCATCTATTTGGCCAAATAAATGAAGCATAATCAACAATAATAATTAATACACCATGATTTTGATAACAAATACATCTTCAACATATATCAATATTAATAAAAATAAGATTAAGGTTCAACATAAATTCCAAACCAATAAACTTAACTCATTTTATAAAGATAATAACAAAGAGATTCTTTTATACAATACATATCAATCTTGGCAAAATAAATAAGATAAAACAAAGATAAAGATAAAATCCTTGTAGTATGGCTTGAATTCTCCAATTTTCCACCAAGTTCTTTGTTGTAGTCTCCTTGCTATTCAATTTCCTTTCAAACATGAGCCAAAACAACCAAAGAAACACTAACTAAAAGAAGAAAATAAAATAAAATAAAGAAAAGAGAAAGAAATCTAGAGAGAAACTATATCTAACCTAAACTCAACTAAAACTAATGTGTCTAACTTATGAGGGAGAGAGGGATATATGTAATGATATGTGAGACAACCCAAAATATCTCCATTAAACAAGTCCCAAAATATTGCCAAAGTTGACCAAAAACGCGTGGAAAGAAAATAGACCGCCATTCAAATTTTATCTATATGCGGCCGCATGGTGTAATTCCATGCGGTCGCATGGAAGAAACAAAATATGCATTTCACGTCTCTGGGCAAGCCATGCGGTCGCATGGTTATAATCTATGCGATCGCATGGATTTTTCCTATTTGCAGCTCAGGTCCTTGAACGTTCTGTCCTTAAGCGATTTTATCCCCCATCTTTGTTTAGTACAATTTGGTCCTCATACTTTGAACTTTCTTTCATTTAAGCCCCTATCAAATTGCAGTCAAAGCCCTCCATCTTTTGGTCAATTGCAAGTTAGTCCCCAACTTCACATTTTTGTGCAATTGAAGTCCTTTTTCACTCGTGTTGCCTCCGTTTCATTCCAATTCAGGGTTTTGACCTATAAATACAAAAAGTACACAATTATAGGTAGAAATATACTTAAATTTATCACAGTTATATCCCAAAAAGTGTCTAATAAGTGTGCTAAAGCGCACTTATCACACCCCCAAACTTGAGTTCTTGCTCGTCTCGAGCAAGATTACTTCTAACATAATCATGCAAATGTGAAAATAATTAACATATTAGATACTTTCCAGATATATAATAAAGTTTAAAATTGTATACCAATTCACAGCCATGCATCCAAATAATGCTATCAAAAATAATAACAGCTTATCCAAAGTCAGATCAGTGTGTGTGTGTGCATAGCCACTTTCAATCATTATCTAAACTAAGAAAAGAATGTCAAGATGGAAAAATATGTAAATTGATCACAACCCGAACCTCAGTGGTCAAAATATGTTCTTTCACGCTCGTAAGATTCACACTAAAATAGATAATTCATTTCAATCCCCCAAGTGTTAAGGCTGCTCTCAATCACTGTTTTCTTTTAAAAGCTCAAAAATATAATCAACTAGCATGCATTTTCAAGTGAAAATAGAGTAACTGAACGAGTAGAACCTCACAGATATAGTATAGTATGAACACTCACTCTCAAGTGTAAGATCAGGTACCATATCATTCCAATGAAAATGGTCTACCATAAGCTTGCATATTTTCTCAATTGCCACCACTTAGATCACATGCATTACATAAATCATAAGGACTTAACAGGATTAATATGTGGCTTAAGGTAAAGGTGTGAAAATATATGGATAAGTGACTAAGAAGTCTCAAATAAATCAGTGGAGTAACATATATTCAAATCAATCAACTGAGATAGGATCTGTACACAATCCTATCACTCCAAAACAATAACTTCTCAATCAACATCTAATCAACTCAATCACCTTTGTTTTTTTTTTTTTAACAGGAGAACTTATATATTCAGACATTACAAGTCAATCTCCTCAACACATCTCTTCCCTGTCACTCATTTTTTTCATCTCTTTCTTTTCATTTCATTTCAATTCTTTCTTTTTCATTATTTCAACCACTACACCAAACAGAGTACCTCAAAAACAATTGATACCCCCAAACTTCTTTTCTATCGCCACCCAACATTCTGATGTCTAACAATACTCCACTAGCTTAGAAGGTTGGTTAAGAATATTGTTTTTCAGTCTATGAAAGCTTGTAATGTAGGTAACCAAAGAAAAGGCTAATAAGGCACAAAGGGGTTATCAAAAGGAAAGAGTAATATCAGGGTAAGCTATTTGGCTAATGTGGTAAGTCAAAGATGGCCTTAATCATGTTCATGCATACATGTGTCAATGTGATCTTAATAAGAAGCAACCCAAGTTCTAGAGAAACACAATCATGGAATAATCACACATGAAAGAAATGAGACTGTAATAAATGTCAGTCCATAGGCTCAAAGTCTCACCAGTTTTTGTGTTCACACTATTCAGTTACTACCATCTTCAATGAAAACAACTAACTAGCTAATCCTAAGTTTCTCAGACTATGGAAAAGTGAAAGAGAATAAGAGTATAGGTTGATAAAAATTTTCAAAACAACTCACAACCTAAGTTCTACCAATTCAAAATTTTCACATCTAACACATATTTCCGCATGTAAATGATAATCAATCGTGACTATGTGCTCAATGTAAAGTATGATCTCACAATGAATAAGCCATTTTTTAAAAAAATTAGCACCAATAGCATAGTTGGATTTGCGCATGCAAAGCTCATGAATCAATAACAATTTCAACTCATACAATCCTGAGCCGGCAAGGCTATCTAACATACCAATCATAATCACCAATATAAGCTCAAAATAGCCAGCAAGGCTGTAACATCAAATTAAAGCACACAATAGCCGGCAAGGCTCAATACCCCCAAACTCAATTCACACATTGTCCTCGATGTGTAAATTAACATATAGAGCAAAGAGGAATAAAGGAAACTTCCCTGAATCCATTGTGAAGAAGAACTAATGCATGTACTGGACTCGGAATGCAATTGAGTAGCTTGGGCAACAGACCTCATTGTACTCCAATTTAGCTCCAGACTCGTGAGGAACCATTCAACTTTGGACTTCCCAAAAAGCATTACCTACAAGAAGTTAAACTATTAAACAGAAATATAACTAAAAGCATAAAAAGACAGAAGAGTAAATAAAAACACAAAAGGTTTAGAAAAATTGGGTTGCCTCCCAACAAGCGCTGTTTTATAGTCTTAGCTCGACTATGCAAAATGTTATGGGCCCAAAAAGTAAGCTCTGGATGCTCGGCCCAACTTTATTCTTTTGGCTTTGATCCACTCCTCATTCGATCGTCAAAACTCATCAGTGCCCTTTTCAACATGATAAAACCTATTCATTCCACCCGATTCAAACTCAACACTGTAGATTTCCACCTCCTCATTGGAGTTAATCACAAAATCAAACTCTATGCAATCACTGAAGTCGGCCGAATGATTTTCAATGATTTCTACATCTTCACTCAAGTCATTTGTGATTAAATCAGCATTCTCTTCAGGTTCTTCTACAATCGTTGATATCTCCTCGGATTGAATGACCGGTTCGCAATCCAATGCTACGGGCAACGAGAAGTCGGTCTCAATGACTTCTTCGAGTGGATAAGACCCCCACTTCCTAAATCCATCCCAATATTTGTAATCTCCCACAAGCATATCTTCCTCATCCAACCTGGCAAGCTCATTGTAATACTTTGCAAATACCTTATCATTCAAACATAGAGGACCATCTCCTAGGAATTTGATGTCCTCATCCCAATCAATCATCAGGTACATAGTCTCCCGGGAGCATGTCACATTCATCTAAATTGTCCAGTGCTTGTCTCCGGCATTTCAAATAATATCGAAACTTTAGAAGTTTCAACATTGCAGCTTCGGTACACGAATACAAGCACATCTTTGTACAATGCTCCGCTAAACAAATATCACATCTTGAACCTCCAAGAATATTTGTATAGTCACCGTACAGACGAGATAGTGCAAACATTTTGTTACTTGACCAAGATTAGAATCCTGCAAATATCAGACAAGTGCAGGATGCAGGAAAAAGACTACAGATACAAGAAAGATTAGTAATACGGGGTTAGTCAAAATACACTAACAGTAAATACAAATAAAAACAAATAATTACAAGTTGCTAAAACTAAAATTAACTAAATCAGTAATCAAAGTGAAAACATTCCCCGGCAACGGCGCCAAAAACTTGTTTGCTGAAAAATGTACCGCAAGCGCACGGATCGTGAACAAGTAATATAGTGGACTTTTTGAATCCGAATATCGATCCCACGAGGAATGTTACTTTGAAGTTACGTACTCTAATCGATTTTAGTTCTAACAACGACAGACACACATACACAATTAATATTGAAATTAAATTATAAACTAATAACTATAAAACTAAACTAACAAACTAAAAAGACGTAGTTGCATCTTTGGTTTGAAAAGGGGTTTTAATTTATGATTTCACTTAACCTTTATTTCATTAACATCAATTCAATAACGTGCATGCAAATTACCAAAATAAATTATTAGACCCGATTCTCCAATTTTAGTCAATAACCTCTTTCGAGTGATATCGACCCTATTGATTAAGTTATCCCCAAATCTATATGCAGATAAAAACTTAATCAAAGCATTAAATTATTGTGAGAATACTCAAAGGATCACCTAGGGGAGGTATATATTTCTATATCACCCAAAACCACCTAAGGTACTAATTATCTAGGTCTAACAATGCAACAATCTTTCGATAATTACATAAACCACCTAACCACCTCATCTATTTGGCCAAATAAATGAAGCATAATCAACAATAATAATTAATACACCATGATTTTGATAACAAATACATCTTCAACAACATATATCAATATTAATAAAAATAAGATTAAGGTTCAACATAAATTCCAAACCAATAAACTTAACTCATTTTATAAAGATAATAACAAAGGGATTCTTTTATACAATACATATCAATCTTGGCAAAATAAATAAGATAAAACAAAGATAAAGATAAAACCCTTGTAGTATGGCTTGAATTCTCCAATTTTTCCACCAAGTTCTTTGTTGTAGTCTCTTGCTATTCAATTTCCTTTCAAACATGAGTCAAAACAACCAAAGAAACACTAACTAAAAGAAGAAAATAAAATAAAATAAAGAAAAGAGAAAGAAATCTAGAGAGAAACTATATCTAACCTAAACTCAACTAAAACTAATGTGTCTAACTTATGAGGGAGAGAGGGATATATGTAATGATATGTGAGACAACCCAAAATATCTCCATTAAACAAGTCCCAAAATATTGCCAAAGTTGACCAAAAACGCGTGGAAAGAAAATAGACCGTCATTCAAATTTTATCTCTATACGGCCGCATGGTGTAATTTCATGCGGTCGCATGGAAGAAACAAAATATGCATTTCACGTCTCTGGGCAAGCCATGCGGTCGCATGGTTATAATCCATGCGATCGCATGGATTTTTCTTATTTGCAGCTCAGGTCCTTGAACGTTCTGTCCTTACGGCCTTTTTATCCCCCATCTTTGATTTAGTACAATTTGGTCCTCATACTTTGAACTTTCTTTCATTTAAGCCCCTATCAAATTGCAGTCAAAGCCCTCCATCTTTTGGTCAATTGCATGTTAGTCCCCAACTTCACATTTTTGTGCAATTGAAGTCCTTTTTCACTCGTTTTGCCTCCGTTTCATTCCAATTCAGGGTTTTGACCTATAAATACAAAAAGTACACAATTATGGGTAGAAATATACTCAAATTTATCACAGTTAAATCCCAAAAAGTGTCTAATAAGTGTGCTAAAGCGCACTTATCAAGGAGCTCACAAATTTGACGAAATTGAAGGGGTGAGCAGATTACTTCTTTGGAGGATCGTCTGGAGAATTGCAGCTGGAGGTTGAGCCACTAGAGCCTTTCTTACGAATGATTATAAGAAAGGCAAACATGTCAACTAGGATGTAGACGCCTGCGATTACCGATTATGCTGAGTTGTGCCAAATGCTTGGTATGCCGAATGTGATAGAAGAGTCTCCCGAAGTCGGGGCTGTGTCCGACGAGGGGGTTGAGAATGCCGATGATGGGCAAGATTAGATTCCTTTGATAGCACATTTTCCAAGTGTGCTTATCGACTGACATTGTCTTTTGGAATTATGTATAAGTATTTGTACCAGATATTTGAAATTATGTATTTCTAAATTATGTAATATTGCTAGACTGTTGAAGAATTTAGTGAAATATCGTATTTTATTTGAAGTACAATGAAATCATGCACCAATATATATGATCATAAGATTTCATAAAAAATTGGACTTACGTCCCAATTTAAATGTAAAATAGACTCATAAATATATTTTTACAAAGGATTCGATCAGTCCGATCCATCCAATTTGGTACGTAATGTTATTGGTTTTCTTGAAGGCATCAAAGTCTTTGTTTGGATGAAGGTAGGGCCACCCTTGTCGAGACGGCTTGAAAGCAACCATTCGTTTGGTTCGTTGGTGAAGGTAAGGCAATCCTTGTCCAGACGGCTTGAAGGCAACTATATGGTCTTCTTCATCCAGACTACTTTATGGGATTTACGTGGTCGTCTTTATTGTTCAACGTCCAGATTCCAAATAATGGGATCTTCCTCTTCCAAGGCCTTAGCTTTCCAAATCTCTCTTGATGAGGAAGGTCTTGATCATTGATATGTTTTTCCTACTTGGTGGATCTCTTGAGAACAAAGACATGTTAGGGTCACCGATGGTATTTCTGCCATCGACTCTCCGGTGTTTAAGTTAGTATTGATCCTGATCACCGATAAAAGAAAGGAGAAAATAATAAAGTAACGATGATGATATCCCGTGATGGAGGGGTGACATGCTCAGTTCCACTCTGAAAGTTGTCATTGATTCTCCTGAAAGCAGAGAGAGATTAGGACCACCGATGGCATTTCTGCCATCGACTCTCTGATGCTTAAGTCAATATGAATTCAAAACGAAATAAAGATACAAGAAATGAAAAGTGTTTAGAAGACTTAGAAATAATATTTGCATAGATGGATGATGTTCTAGCCATTGTTAATACGCCTTCCATGTAGGATGTAGGCTCCTTATCCGACGACCTTGTGATAGAGTATAGTCCTTCATAATTTGCTGTGAACTTTCCTGCACCAGTTTCTTTAATGTTCTGGAATACTCTTTGTAGCACCTAAGTAAGAAAATAGTGGTGATGTTCAGTTCCGCTTGAAACTTTGTTATCAATTCTCTTGAAAGCAGAGAGAGGACCACCGATGCAATTTCTACCATCGGCTCTCCGATGCCTAAGTCAGTACTAATCTTGAATGAAAATGCAACAAATGAAAAGTGTTTAGAAGTCTTAGAAGTAATATTTGCGAAGGTGGATGACGTTCCAGCCACTGTTGATATCTCTACCGTCCGAGGTGCGTAGCTTATAGGCTCCTTGTCCGACGACCTTGTTAGTATAGAAGTCTTAGAAGTAATATTTGCGAAGGTGGATGCCGTTTCAGCCGCTGTTCATATAGACCTTCTGGGGTGCGTAGCTTATAGGCTCCTTGTCCGATGACCTTTGTAAAGGTATGGTCCTTCCTAATTTACCGTAAGCTTCCCTACACCAGCTTCTTTGGTGTTTGGAATACTCTTCACAGTACCCACGTGACTTCTTTAAAAGTTCTGTTTCTGACTTGTCGGTTGAAATGTTGGAATTTTTTTGTTGATATGCTACTATACAAAACCAATGCTCTTTCTCTTCGTTCATTCGTCAAATCCAACTCTTGACATAATTCAACTTGATTTTCCCATCGGTTGTCCATTCATATCGAAATGTTGGAGTGCCTATTTCCAATGGTATGACTGTTCCCATGTCGTAAGCAAATGAGAAAGCACCAGTTGGTGTCCGGGCGGTGGTGCGATAGGACCAGAGGACTCTAGGTAACTCGTCTGCCCATTTTCCTTTGGCCTCAGATAGTCTTTTCTTTAATGTCTTCATGATAGTTTTGTTGGAAGATTCGGCCTAACTGTTAGCTTGGGGATAACGCGGGGTGGAGAAGTTCAACTTGATGTTCCACTCTTTGCAGAAATTTTGAAAACTAGTGCTTATGAATCACAACCCGTAATCGGTGACTATTTCTTTTGGAACTTCAAACCTACATATCACATTTTTCCAGATAAATTGGATAACTTAACGATCGTGTACCTGTGAGAATGCCTCAGTTTCAATCCACTCCGTGAAATAGTCCGTGACTGCTAGCATGAAGACTCGTTATCCTAGAGTGGCGGGAAGTTTTCCAACTATGTCCATTCCCCATTTCATGAAGGGCCAATGTGAGAGAATGGGGTTGAGCCGTTCTGGTGGGAGGTGGGACACATCTGCGAATCGCTGACATCGGTCACATCTTTTGACATGATTAAAATAATCGGCTCACATTGTTGGCCAATAGTACAGGGCGGTAAGTGCACGGTGTGCCAAGCTTCGGGATCCCGAGTGATTGCCACATTCCCCTTCATGAAGTTCGAAAATACGTACTAGACGTCAGCATTACCGATGCAGCAGAGATAGGGTCCGTAGAATGATCTTTTATACAGCTTACCATCTATACTGCAAAACCTTGCAGCCTTAACCTTGGTTCGTCGGGCTTCATTATTGTTTGGCAACAACTCGTTATTTTAGAGCTATCTAACAATCGATGTCATCCAGGATTACTCTTCCATTGAATGGAAAGTTTTGGTTTCAGCTTGTTTTCGAACTGTTGGCCACTGCAAGTAGACTACCAAGACGACCTTACTTTGTTTTGCATCCGTCACTGCTCTTGGCTGGCTAGTGCGTCCGATTGGATGTTTTCGGTCCGTGGTACTTGAGTGATTTGAAACTCGTCAAACTTGCTGCTGAGCTCTTTGGCCAACTCTAACTAAGATTCACTTCTTGCATCTTTGGCTAGGAAGCTACCTTGGATTTTGTTTATGATGAGCTGAGAATCACTGTAGACATTTTTATCCAAGTGATTCCTATTTCCTTTGCTAAGATCAGTCCCACGATGAGTGAAGTGTATTCTATCTCATTGTTGGATGCCCGAAATTGACGTCTGACCATCTGTTCTATTTGATGTCCTTCTGGTGATGTTAACACAATGTCGAGGCATGTACCATTGATGTTGCTTGACCCCTCCACCTGGAGCATCCATGTACCTGCCATTGGCCCGTTCGTCAAGAAAAGAAGATCCTTTTGGGCTACGACCTGAGAGTTAGAGGTGAAATCAACGGTGAAATATGTGAGTGCCTAAGATTTCATGGCAGTATGGGGTGCAAAAGAGAATCATATTCACTTAATTCGATGGCCCATTTGGTTAGTTTTCTGGATAACTCAGGTTTGTAGAGTATCTGTTTCAGTAGGAATGACATCACGACTACTACAGAATGGCTTTGGAAGTAAGGCCTTAGCTTTCGAGCTGCACTAACAAGTAGGCGTGGGCATGGGTTGAGTTGGGTTGGGTCAATTTTTGCCCCAACCCAATACGGTCGGTTTGGTAAAAAATCAACCTAACCCAACCCAAGTAAATGTTGAAACCCAACCCAACCAAGTGTCGGTCGGGTTGGGTTAGGTTGATCGGTTTGGACAAAGTGTACTTTATTACCATATATTTCAAATAAGACCAATACGTCATCCAAATAAGATTTAATATTTAATACAATTAATAATTTAATACAGCTATCCAATGTCGATAAACATCAAAATTAATAAACATGTGGCAGCTGCATAATCAAAAGAACTGTTATCCATTGTAAATATTGCATCTCAGAAGAGCTGCTATCAATTGCATCTGCCATCTCAGAACTCAGAAGAGCTGCCATCCACCTTAATACACTGCCATTCAAAAATAATAATACAATAAGGAGCTACAAGTATGATAAAACTCAAGTGTAGGCTGCCAACCTTCAAGGTACTGACTTCTAAGTAAATTCAAATAAACCAGGATTGTACCTATTGAGAAGCAATATAACAATCAGTAATGTCATCGTGACTGTTAAAGTATTGTGCAACAGATCCACTCATATTTATAGGCATGAAATGAACGAGCAAGCTAAGAAATCAAAGAAGTAGCTAGTTAAAAAATGTTAACAATAATTGTTGCTTCTTTGTTCCAATTCTCCTGAATTAATTATGCAAAAAGATCATGACACATTGACACTTAACTATGATGTAATGAATGTCAGGATGGAATAATTAGAGGCTATTGGTACTCTAATTATGCTGCACTGAAGTGACAGAATTGTTTCAGACTAGTCATGGGTTAGTTACGCGTGGCCGAATTTAATGAAGAACAAGTTATTCTTGTCAAGACTCAAGAACCACCAACATTGATGTAGAATGGTAGGGAAAACAGATTAAAAAGGGGAAGAGAAAAACAATCGGGAAAAGAATCTAGATAGAGAAAGATGAATAGAAAGAAGTCTCAATAATTTTGAATATCAGAATCAAAGTATTAATTAATTGTTTAGCAGAAAGTTATTGCTCTGTCAAACAAGAAACATCAACTGACCTCTGGCAATATATTGAAAGAGATTTAAGAGATTCTCACCACTTTGTAGTCTACACCAAACTCTACATCAGCATTTCTGATTTCAACTCAACTCACAAAACTTGACCACTTAAAAGAAGACAAATCTCTACCATGGAAGCAACATATAACTCACGTCTATTACCACTCCAATGTAACAAACATGCACTGGATGTTTCAAATAGTCAATAAGTCAGTTCAAGACTCCTAAATCGAATCTCGACAACTACTCTACCAAGATGTAAATAACAATCAAGCGATGGGGCTAATAGAACACTAGTGCCAAAAGGAAAAATTCTTACAACTATCGACAAAATAGAAACATCGTATCTATAAGAAGCTCAGAACAAAAACAATGAAATAAAACACAACGAGATTTATATGCACAACTTGTTCAGCTTGAAAAATGATTCATACGGATCACACTTTTTCAATCCCAACCTGAGCAACCTCTCAATATTGCTGAAGGTGGAGCAGGAGCACAATCAGAATTCAGAAATGCACTATACTAAAAAGGCAACGATTATTATGTGTAGAAATAAGAAAGGGAAAAATATAGAAATAACTAAAAACAACACCTACTTTCGCCTTTTAGTTTCAGTCACTCTTTTCTTTTTCAGTCGGTCTCATTTCTATGATTAGGGCTTCTTGTGCGGCGACCGGCGGGAGTGGATTGAAAATGACTAGACAAGAAAGATTAGGGCTTCTTGTGCGGCGGCCGGTGGGAGTGGAGTGAAGAAAAGAAACCAACTAAAAATTTAGGGCTGCCTTCTTGTGCGGCGAGAGTGGAGTTACTGGAAAGAAGAAAAAGACCGAATGGAAATTTTAGGGTTAGTTTCCTTTCATATTTAGTCGATTTTTTTTTCAATTTTTTAATGTTGTCGGGTCGGGTCGGTTTGGGTTATATCGGGTTGCCTTGGTTAACCTGCAACCCGAACCAACCCGATCCGATGACGTAACCAGTGACCGGAAACCCATCTAAAAAACCGACCCAAACCGATCGATTTGGGTCGGTTCGGGCGGTTTGAGCGGGTTGGGCAGTTTTTTGCCCACGCCTACTAACAAGCGACAAAGATAATTTTCGCAGTTGGCTATAGCGGGTTTCTGCATCCAATAACATCTTTCTGACATAGTAAATGGGGAGTTGCATCTTCACATGCCGGAGTCCATTCAAAAGTCTTATTTTTCCTCAAGATGTTATAGAATCTCTGGCATTTCTCTGAAGATCGAGAGATTTAAGAGCTGCAAGTTGGAGATGGAATGTTAAGGATTGATTGGATTTGATCCGGGTTTGCCTCAATTCCCCGCCGAGTTACTAAATAACCTAGGAATTTGCCAAAGTATACTCCGAATGAACAAGGATGGATTCAGTTTCATATTGTACTTCTTTAGAACATCGAATGATTGTTTGAGGTGGTCTATGTGTTGTTTTGCAATTAGGGACTTTACAACATGTCATCGATGTAGACCTCCATTGATTTTTCGAGTTGATCAGCAAACATGAGATTTACTAGCCTTTTGATATGTCGCTCCAGCATTTTTGAGTCCAAATGACATGACCTTGTAGCATAATGTTCCTCGCTCCGTCACGAAAGCAGTTTTCTCTTGGTTAGATGGGTGCATCAAAATCTGGTTATAACCGAAAAAGTCATCCATAAAGCTCAAAAGCTCATATCCAGCTATCGAGTCAACCATCATGTCAATATGTGGGAGGGGAAAGCTGTCTTTTGGATATGCTTTGTTCAAGTCAGTGAAATCAATGCAGACTCTCCACTTGTCATTCTTCTTTTTCACTATGATGACGTTAGCGACCAGTCTGGGTAGTAGGCATCTCGTATGGAACCAGTTTCTAAAAGTTTTTGTACTTCTTCATTGATGATGCAGTTTCGTTCGGGCGCAAATCTTCTTCCCTTTTGTTTGATCGGAATGTATTGGTGATAAACGTTCAATTTGTGCGTCATTACCTCCAGGTTGACATCGGTCATGTCTGTGTGAGACCAAGCAAAACAATCATGGTACTCCATGAGAAACCTGATGAGGCACTACCTGAGCTCTGGTTCTAGCCTTGCACCCACTTGAAAAATGGAGTACCTGATGAAACTTGACGGTATCGCCTTCATTTCATGGATCCAAGCCCGTCCCAAGATAACATTTTATACTAATTAGCTATCCATTATGAGAAATTGGGTGTGGAGGTTAACTCCTTCTGCATAAACAGGTAACATAATTTCATCCAAATTATTCTTTTGTTCACCACTGAAGTCGATTAGCACTGTGGTGAGTCTGACTCGGTTACTTGGTTTAGAGTCTGGCAAAGATGAGTTGCCTGACGTTTGTGCCTTCGTGCCCCTGCCCTTGTTATCCCGTTGACTTCTAACCCGCCTGTAATAAAGTGTATAGTTCTGTCATTTGGAAAGGTTCTCTTTCCCTTTATCTGCGTGAAACTCACATCACTTGCTCTTGTCACGGTGATCACTAAAGCTTTTCATCTTTTCGAGCCAATTTACCGTTCTGCCTATCCCCTTTAGCACCACAATTAGATCCGATGGCCCGATAGAGAGGTTGTATCCAGGGATCCCAACCTTTGTCCTCACGGAAGGGTGATCAAATTGTCTAGGCGGCTCTGCGCTTGGTGTCTCTTTTGTCTGGAGGAGAATAAGTACTTGTGGGCCTTTTCTCCACCCTATTTTGTCGTCGTGGCTCTTCTCTAGGGGATTGGCGTCTGGTGACATTGAAGTTAGCATTAGGGGTGGGCATTGGTTGGGTTGGCTCGATTTTTTTCCCAACCCAAACCAATGTTGGGTTGGCCCAACATGATCGGTTTGATAGAAAATCAATCCAACTCAAACCAATTTTGAATCGGGTTGGGTTGGTCGGTTTGGACTTTGGTCCAATTAAAGTTAGATTCGATTTATTTGTTAAATTTTGATAATGTTTTAGAATTTGAAATTACTTGAAAATCTACGTTTTTTAAACATACATATAAGGAATTCTTTCTAAAAATAATGTATAAATAAGTTTAAAATTTATTAAGCATTTTCGTTTTTACAATTTTTTGAAATTCAATCACTTTATCATCATGTCTTTAATTTTTACTTTAGCGTCAAATAATATTGCATTTTTAAATAGTGTTCATGTGAATCGGTCTATATGAAGAAAATTGACATTTATATATTATAAGTCATTATCTTATCTTTACTATTATGTCTATTTAATTTATTTTTTCATCTTAGATATTAATTTTTTAATTTATTGGGTCGGGTTGGGTCGGGTTTTAATTCATAACCCAAGACTCAACCCAACCCAACCCAATTGAACTTAGAAAACCGACCCAAACCAATCGGTTTGGTTTGGGTTGGTCTGGTTGATTGGGTTGGATTTTGCCCGACTCTAGTTAGCATCATCATCTTTCCATTTAATCTAGTCCCAAGCTTTTGCTAAGATATCCTTCATCGTACTACATGAATACTTTGTTAATTCCTTATATAAATCAGTATCTAGAAGGAGCCCCTTTCGAAAAGCAAAAATAGCAGTTTGTTGGTTGTAGCTAGGAATGGAAACTTTTTCCCTGTTGACTTGTCCGACAAATTTCCGCAATGTTTCGTTTCCTCACTGCACTATATGATAGAGATCGTCCGATCGCTTCTCAAGTTTTTTGCTACTTGCAAAATGTTCAACAAAAGTATCAGTTAGTTACGAATGACGATATAGAATTATTAGGAAGGTTTGTGTACCACTGTAGGGCCGACCCCACAAGACTGGAGTCGAACCCTTTACACAACGGTAAACATTCTCTATCTGTATTGAGCTATGTGATCGTCCAGATCAGCCGTTCCATCATAGAGCTTGATGTTAGGGAAGCTAAATTTTTTGGGCATTTCCACTAGGGTAATTTCGTCAACAAAAGGAGAGTCGGCGAAACAGCTTGCTGCGCTCTTTTTTATAGGTGTTGGCGGATCCTTGGATATGTTGAACCAAGGCTTCAATTGCCGCTAGCTTTCGTGTGAACTCTGGATCTTGTCCATTGGTAGGCTGTAGTTGTACATCTTCCAACCCTCCGTTTGACGATGTGACAAACTTGACATTGGAACCAATGGTCCTAAGTCCATTTTGTTCAAGTAAAGGAGTAGACCATGACGAAAGTGCTAAAATTGAATCGGATACGTTGCGATTCCACTGTTCCTTGAAGGTCTTGATTCTCCCTGCGGATCGCAGCATTCTCCACTTCTAGCCTTTCCATTTTTTGTGAATTCTGCTTCGTCAACTAGATGAGTTGGGCTAGCTCATAGTTACTTCCCTGGTCAGAGCAGTAGGTTGAGAGTGTGTGGAGGCAGGATGGATTGCATTCTGCTGAATAGCTGTAGGATGGATCGACGAGATCGGATGGGCTGGTTGGACAGTTGTTGGTAAAGTGGCAGCATGACTTGGGCTGTCTCCCCATTGTATTGTTTCTTCCACCTCCTGACGAATCATTCATTCTGCTTCCTGATGAGTCATTCCGTCCAAAGTATAATCAGCAGAGCTGTCAGTACGGTGAATTTCAGAAGTTCCTGACATGGTAGGGATGATTGGTGAATAATGATGGTAAGAGTCCCGTTCATAAAAATAATTGCTAGGGCTCCACGGTGGGTGCCAAATTGTAGACGGTAAATTCTACAATTGAGAAGGTCAGATCAACTACCAACAATCCTGCGGAACTCAAGAAAAATAGAACAAAAGAGAATGACCGCAAGAGATCTTAAGGGGCACCAGTGTGGTGCTGCCCGAAGACCCTCTGACGGTCAAGTCAGTAAAGCTTGTCGAAATTTGCACGAATGATAGATCAAAAGCTCTTAGAAATCATTTAGAATTGAGTAGATTGAGATACTTGAAAGCTTGACTGACCGCGAAATTTATCGAAGTAGGATAATCGTCTACGCGGGATAGGCAAGGATTCTCCGAGATTTTGTGGTTGGTTTGAGCTAAATTCGATTAGATTTAGTCGGTTGAGATGCACATGTTACTTGCTGATAACTCCAACTTGACTTGGTCAAATCATAGTGTGATTTATCTTGAAGATAAATTATTGGGGTTCCAAATTGCACGCGGTTCTTAGACCGTGCATTCGGATCGATTGGGACAATGAGTTGGACCAAAGATGGCACAGTTGGACTGTCTATGGGTCTTATTTTATGACTTGGGCCTCTTGGACTAGTGGATTAATTTTTACCACTACACCAGCTATGTTCAAAGGATACGACGATGCAAATAGGATATCTAGCAAAAAAGATTCTAAGTCTACAAGTAGTTAATTTTTAACAATGAAGATAGAGCCGTGTCCTGGAAATCCTCAAATCAAACATGTATTAAACAACTGATTTTAAATGGTGTACTCTCAATTGACTACATTAAATCAAAGGACAACATAGCTAATCCTCATACTAAAGGATTACTAAGGGATTAGGTATACCATCTTTTGAGTGGAATTAACTTAAAGCATATTGACAAGAATTACCATAGCGGTAACATAATATTGTTGACTGAATATTCCAAGATCTTGGTTCAATGGCACAACTAAGGTACGAATGATTCAGACGAGCGCTTTGAGTAATACTTCTATCCAATCCGCCTATGTAAGTGTGGAGTGAGACCTCTTTTATGAGAATTTTGAGGTTTGAATTCTCTAAAAGTACTTAAGAAATCTATGAGAACTGAAATTGTTAGGAAAGATATTGTGTGAGTACTATTATCTTGATTTATAAAAAAATGGTTAAACAGTTTAAGACATCATGTTTACCGATTAGCCAAGTAAATTTGATAGTATTTTACAAAGGCAGGTTCAAACTCATAAGCCACCTCTCCTGGTGTAATATCTTTTCACGTGTACTCTCTATCAATGTGTGCATTATCATTTGCATTTTTTTTAATTATTCTTATTTATGTGGAGGATTGTTGGAAATAGATTTAATTAATGTTGATTATCAACTTTGACCAAATTTTCGGATAGGTCCTGTTAGTCAATTGATGCAGATGAATAGTTAAATGCATTCTACTCCTCGAATGGATGATTAGGATACATTTGAATTCGCAAAACCATTTTCCGGGTGAATGAGAAATTGATAGATAAAGTGAGGTTGATAAATGGATTTTTGGAATAAAACAAATTCAAAAAATTCAAAATTTAATAGACCGCTCAAGCGGTCTATTGGAGCTAGGTGGGTGGTCTGCTTCTGCAAAAAATCGCTTGAGCAATTTGGGTAGTGCCAAGTTGGCAGTTTGCGAACAGACATGGCTGTTCGTGAACATACTAATTTTTGGGGCTTCAACATCTATAAATTGGACCCCCGTGTTGGAATTCATTCATTCAACACCATACATTCACTACTTCTGTAAATTCTGCAAAATCAAAAAGTTATTATTTATTTATTTATTTGCATAAAAATCTCATTCTTGACATTGTTCTCATTCATTGTTTCTTGTGATTCGAAGTGTTAACATCATAAGAAGAGATTGTTGTATCTTGGAAGACGATTGTCATTCCACTATCGACACTTGTGCGAGACAAATTCGTCTTAAGAACAAAGAGTTCAACTCTTACCTCGATCATATCATCATTCTATTTCGACTTTTGTTCATATCATAGTTTTATCAAATCTTGGTAAGTTAGTATGTGTCATTTATTTTAATAAAGAATATCACTTATTGTATTTACTAACATAGACATAAGAAAATGAGATTAAGGAGCCCGGAAGTGTGTGTAAATGAATGAATATTTATGAATGAATCAATTTGAGCTGTAATTTAATGCATGATGACACCTTCATTGTTAAGTTTGTTCGTGTTTTAGTTGGATCATTTTGAAGATATAGATATGATCCTTAAAGAAAACTTTAACACATTTCTTGATGTACTCTTTGTTGGGAATTTACTTAAACAAGCACAGCGGGAAAATAACAATTTTCAATTTCCACCAAGGATCTACTTTGTGTTTAGATAGAAATTGTGATAGAAATTATACTTTTTGTGAAATCTGTAAACTCCTTTGCTATTCTTTCTGCTCCAGCAATCCCGATACCTCCCACAGCCGTCCAATTATCCAGTCTTCAATAGTATCACATAGAGAACAAGATTGAGAGAGAAAATCAGAGTTTCTTTTCTTGTGCTAGCAATAATAATAATGAAAAATCCTACAGTTTTAAAACTCTAGTAATTTATTTATATAAGCTCAAATGGGGCCTAGGCCGTCCTACAACTTAACCCGATCTAATATTTAATTAATCCAATTAATTAAATCATACCCATGAATTAATTAATCAAAATAATTAATTCGGGCCTATTAATAAGCGACTCCAATTAATTAACTATCCAACGCTTGTCAATTAATTAATTAGCAGATCTCAATCTTCTAGTTTTTATTTTGATCTAATCAAAATCGTTAAATCGAAACACCCTTTTGATTTATCATTAATTCACATCCGTCGTCCCAAATTGATATCTAGCAATGTGTCAGGGCAATACATGTGATGAAAAATATCACGTGGTCTAATAAAATAAAACTCGTTCGTTTATTGTGAAACTATAATTCATTCGTCAATATGATTCGATCAATTATGAGATATAGATGTGTCAATCTCGATTATCGATCATATCTTTCACTCCATTATTAAGTCAATGTAAGTCGAAAACTCATTTTCGACTTATGTGTACACCTTGGCCAATGATTTCACTATCAACTTAATTGGATAAAATGTAGATCATAATCACTTACTATCTAAGAGTGACGAATCATCTATTGATCATTCACAACCTTCATATGATTCTTGACATACCCGAACGATGTCGTATTAATGGCCCTTGGCAGAGAAACATCCAACACCACCAAAATATGACTGTCATCATATAATGCACTATGATGACCTCAAGTCAAAGGTCCAATTCCACTACTAAACGTTAGAGATTAACCACTGAATCAGATAGCTATCCATGTAAAATCTCCCCTGTAGGTCTCCATTGTTTTATTCTATAACAAAACATTCACGTGTTCATTTAGGTGTCACCACACTTTAGCTTGTGATCAGCTACTTACTTCATAAGTAAGAAAAGTCACACGTGATGGTCCATCCGTAATAACGATATCCGTATCTCATTCTTACTTACGACCATGAATTATTCAAGATGCAATTATACGTAATTTGTATCTCACAATCACAACTCCTTGTGATTAAACAAATTACCGAAACTTAAATCTACGGACTCTATTATTTAATATAATTCATCAGAATATTGAATTAAATAAATAATAGATCTTGCCAAAATAAATGTATTAAACATATTAAAAGTATTTACAACCTTAATTGATTGAATTTAGGGCATAACACTGACACTCTTAATATCTAGAAATCTGTTTTAGTTTTTAAAATAATTTATGTGTTGGTATATGAAATTGAATCGGAAGATATTTGAATCCTTGCATTGCTCAAAATTTTCAATCTATGCTTTGAGCTTCATTCGAATAGAAGAGAAAATTATTTAAAGTCATAACATTCTACTTAATATTAAGACATATATATATTTGATATCTAAACATAAGCAATCTGAAAAAGCAAGATTCAATGATTTACGCATAAATATTGAAAAAGCAACTAATAGTTCGGCAAAAGCTCCAAATAGTTTATTTAACTGAAAAAATATCCCATTAAAAGAGTTTAAATAGTGACAAACCTTAAAAAAATCCTACGACAATGTAAGGAATGACAATCTTTAGTCGGCAAAATAAATACTAGTAACACAAGTTGTATTATAAGCAATGAAATAATTAAAATAAATTTCGCATTTTATATTGCCCATACAACGAAAGCTCTTGCCCCCAAAATAATCATTACAACATCTAAATCACCAAACTGTACAATCAATTGTTTTATTCTCATTCTTAATAATGGGCCACCAATCAACAATCAACAATCAATGTCTTTTCATCAATATGATATTTTGAACATAATTAGGCGCTCATAATAGTCCAACCTTTGGAAAGAAAGAGCTGAAAGTGAATGCATTGTTTTTAGTTAAATAACATAATTAGGCACCTATTTGTTTAGTTAAAATCATTTTTTTAGTAAATTTCAATAAAAAGTTCATGATATGTGCTTGAAATTGATAAAAATTGTGGATTTAATAAAATGTATGGCTTGTTGGGGAATTAACAAGAATTAAATATGCGTTAAACAATACCACTTATTAATAGCAAGTGTGATATATGATAAAATATGAAGTAGCGCCAACAACACAAAAGAGCACAAGAAAATTGGTAGAGGAATAGAGAATTTATTAATAATGAAGAAAGAATATTGTGTTTACAATATTATCTAACTTGTATAATGTGTCTAACTTGTAAAGAAGAGTCAATTATATATAGGGGACATATCAAATCCCTAACAATATTTTTAAAGATGAAAATAGTATCCAAAAACGTGTAGAATGAAGGAAACAATATTTTCCCAAAAATCCAATAGAATTTAGGTCAAACTTTAACAAATCTCCACCTTGAACCAAATTCCATACCATGAATCAAACTTAAAAAAATTCTCCACCTGGGTACAAATTTCATTACAAGGCAAAATATGATTCTTCAACAAGAACAATAACCAAATTCTCCAACAACCGAAATTCTTCACCTCTTTCACAAAATCCAACTAGGATAAATGAATCCAAACACTGCTCAGTAGAATTACCTTGAGTTTCCAAAATCTGGTCAAATTATCAACACGAACAACAAAATTACAAAATAAATCAACAGTTATCAAACAGAAAAACACCACACCCTGAAACAAAATCATCACCACAAAATATTTTTTGTAGAATGTTCTTCACTAGACTCAAAACTTTCAACCATATTTATAGCATACACAACTTAATTAGATTTCCTATACCTATGTAGAGGCCTAATATTTCTTTTCAGTTTGTTTCTAGTTATTGAATACGGTAGTACCCTAGGTGGTGGCAGCGGCAAAGCGTTATTATCCATAATTTATGCATTCGACTAAGCTGTACGTATCCCAAATTAAACTCCAAAGATACTATACCAAAGTATTAGACTTTTGCTGATTGATCTTCGAAGATTCTGTACAATATTGCAAAACATACAACTGAGACTTTAGCTGCCCCTTCAACACAACACGGGTACCTTTACAAACCTTTAGAACTCCACCTTCATCAATAAACTTATACCTTTTGAATCAAGAATAGTTAAGGAGATAAGATTTTTCTTCAAATCTGGAAAGTGTTTCGTTGCATCAATTGTTCTGCTTGTCTCATCCAAGATCATAAGTTTGACTCTTCCAATACCAGCTATCGAAAATGTTTATAGGCTCAAAAAGCATCCAAATATGTCTTGTGACTTCTAGCTTGGTCACTAGCAATGGTGGCTTCTTTTGATGCACAAGAATATACAAATATGTCTTGTAATAAATTCTACCTGATAGTATACTGACTATGGTGGCTCCTTTTCATGCAACTAGTATTCTCACATTTTCATACCCAACTACACGCTTAATCATAGCCTATTAGAGATTTCGAGCATATTTGCTCTTGCTCTAAACTAATATTTTTTTTAAATCCTCGTCATGCTTTCATTGTGTGGCTCTTTCTTTGTAATGGAGTTAATACTCAAAACAAGCTCTGGAGGCTTGGTTTGATTGAAGAAATTAAATGTCTTCTTTGTGGGAGTGATCAAGAAGATGCAGCTCACCTCCTTTTTACTTGCCCATATTTGGAGTGGATCTGGAGGTACTTTTGTAGTAAATGTAACATACCTATCATTCACCGTCTTTGGGAGGAGCTTGTAGGTTGGATGGCACAACAATTTGTGGCTGATTCATTTCGAAATTCAGTCATTAAAACCATGTTTGCAGCCATGGTCTACTACATTTGGTGAGAAAGAAATTCCCGTTTCTTTGATCACTCGTCTAGGTACGCTAGCTTGGTTTTCAATGATATTATGATTGCAGTTTTTTCTAAGTTTAATACACTTTGTAATGTGGATCCCACTATGGAAAATAAGTGGATTCAACACTCTTTGGGTTTGACGTTGAAATTTTTTCTTGTTACTACCTAGAGGGATAGTCTTCAAATTTTTTGTCGTTGTTTTGTCTATGTAGGGGGGCCTGTCCTCCGCATAGTTCCTATGGTCTGGGGTATGCCCCTGTGCTTTTGTACATGAATTACTTTTGGTTATAATCTACTTACCTTAACCAAATATATATATATATATATATATATATATATATATATTTTTTTTTTTTTTTTTTTTAAATTCTAAACTTTTCTTCATCAATGAATTTTTTTTCTTAAAAAGCAACTTTTATTTAACCTGCGTATTCAGTACACGGTGCTTCTCCTACCACACTCAAATTCAATGGATTCCACTGGAGACATGTTTAATTCTGCACTTAATCTATAACAAACCCATTACGAAGAAGGCTATGCAAACGGGATAGTCTCGGGTATAGGACGCCATGTAGGGTCTGAAAATTGGGTTCGAAGTGGGAAAGGAATTGGGTTTTACAGAGGCTGCATTAACATATGGAACTCCGGTATCCAGGTTACCCTGGCCACTTCTCTATTTGAGCCCAGAAAATCATACGCCAAATATGGATGAATTGCTCAAGAAGTACTCGATATTCGAACCTCCTCACTGAATGTTAAATTGGGGCATAATGGGTACCCTAAAGCCTTTGATTTTGAAAATATTGAATTTTGAAATTCTGGAATGTGAATTCTGTACATGTAGTTCAATGTTTTGCCCTAAGTGAAAATGTTCGTACTTTATTATTACGATTTTCATATCCTGGCTTGTATTATGGGATGTTATGAAATATTTTCTTTTCTAGGTAAGCAGAGTAATCGACATATGCTAAATTTCTTCAATGTGGATCTGAGTTATATTGATTTTATATGGGCCTTGATATTGTAGCTTCAAAGGGCCCACATACAGTATCGATCTTTGGGGTATATGTCTGGATGCTCTAAATTTCTTCAAACTAAGATTGGTTGACTTTTTCGTCGCTTGTTGTTGCTGAAACTATATGCAATAAGTGTATCATTAAATGTGTAATCTCGTAATAACTTGCTGAAATTAGATTATGTTGATCCATGAAGGTACGCATTGACAATGATTACATGTTTCACTAGAATTAAAAGTATCATTAAATGTGTAATATTATTATATTTTAATAGAAAAAGAGCTACATGTTTTAGTAGACTTTTGAGCATTTTTTATGAAGTGAGTTCATTGAAAATGTTGTACATTTCAGCCCACCTCAATATCTTTTCTTGACTTTGTTTCTGATCTTATTTGCCAATGGTCATTGTGCCTACAAGATCTTATTTGCCAATAGTCAATCTCTCACTCCTTGCTATGCACTCTTTTAAGAAATATATTAAAATTATAAAAGCATGAAGCTTTTTCTAGTAGGATGGAAACGGGCTGGTTAGGGAATTTTGGAAGATGACATAAAGGACTAAAAATTTCTCATTTTCCTCTTTGTTTTCATATTTATTTATTTATTTACTTTTCAAAAAAAATATAAATTTAAAAATATAAAAAAAAATAAAAATAAAATAAAAGTTAGGCAGGCTCACGATGGGAACCATCCTCTCCCCCAATTCGCCCGACTAACTAGAAACGGGATGGAAGTAAAAGTAAAATGATTTATAGCCCTTGTTTGGTTTATCTAAAAATTAGATTTTTAGTAAATTATGATAAAAATTGATGGAAAGTGTGGATGAAAAGTTGTATATCTAATTAAATATGCGGTTAATATTTAATTATTAACTATAACTTAAATTTTAATTAACTTTTTAGTTGAACCAAACATAGGCAAGGCATTGATATTTAAAAATAGAAAAATTACACTTTTCTTTTCCAAACATTTCATCAACTTTTTGTAGCACCTTCTCTAACCTTTGATTTAATTGCAAATTACATCAATCCGTCCATTTTGCCTTTAAATTTACATAAAATGATGAATTTACCCCCATCTTAAAAAAATACAAAAAAATAAAAAAGAGGAAAAGAGAGAGAGAGAGAGAGAGAGAGAGAGAGAGAGAGAGAGAGAGAGAGAGAACAACTAATAAAAAAAAAGTGAAAATTTATATCTAGAGTCCCTAATCTTTTCAAAAATTATAAATAAATCACAAGCAACACAATTAAAACAACTAACAAAACTAAAATAGATGTGAAAGGGTATCTTAGTGACATTTCAGGTCTCCTGTCACATAAATCCCCAACCTCTAGCCAGAAAAATTCACTAAACAAAGAAAATAGAAAAAATAAAATAAAAAGGGAAACAGAAAAAGGAGATTGAGAGCCAATAATCACGAATTCCTACTCTCAAGTATGTGGATGACTAGGCTGTGCAAAAACTACGACCAAGAAACATGAAAATGATTATATGTACAAAGATTCTCATAACTTCCAATTTAATGAGGATTTTTTCCTCTAAGTCTCTAATCTAACCCTAGCCTTTCTTCCTTATTACCTTCTTTCCACCTATCCCATAATCTGAATGCCAAGAATTTCAAAATAAGAACATGTGTCAAGCGTACCTGATGGACTATTGGTTCAAAGAGAATAAAAGTGAACTTACCGTGTAACAACCCAGATCTTGCGCCCACCCAAACCATTAGAACATACGTACTGTCCGCATTGAGGTGGGTCTTGCGCCTACTTTTCTCCTTACGACTTTCTGTCACGTTCCCCAAGATTCGAACTCATAACCTCTCCTTTAAGTATGATTTAAGGGGATTCAACTTAAGTCTCCCATATAATGGAGGTTTTGGGTTCAAATCCTGGGGAACGCGATAGAAATCATTGAGGGGCCAAGTGGGCACAAGGCCCACCCAAAGTGGACAGTACTTATATTCTAACGGCTTGGGCGCAAGGTCCAGGTCGTTACACACCGTATTTGAACTCACCTACCGAATTTACTATGAGCTTACCGGATATTCACTGAGCTTACTATATTTGGAGTTTTTGATCTTACCGGATTTCAACAACACATACCATATTCGGACAAATTTACTGAATAAGCCATATATGATGTTTGGAACTTACCGAATTTTCTCAACCAATATCGTATTTGCTTAGAACATACCGTATTCGATTTTACTTGCCGATTTTGATCTAAACATCCAGAATTTTGGTATTATACCACAAAAATGGATATTGAAGACAAAGAGAGGAGGGGAATATATATTTCAGACTTAGCTTAATGAAGATACATGGCTAATGTATATATAGCCAAACTTACACAATTTAGAAAGTACATTCTAATCAGTAACCTACTACTAGATAATGCTTGACAAAAGCTTAACTTGTAATAGGTCAAAACTAGTCTAACTTTCATCATTACATAGAGTTAGACTTAATAAAAAAACATGTGACAAATTTTAACAACAAAAAATATAATTGAATGACAACAAAAGTCTCACATACGGTTCATCACTCCTCCTTGACACTTTGTTGGAAACACCAGGACAATCTCTTAATGTTTCAAACATTTCCTTAGGAAAGACTTTGGTGAAAATGTCAGCCACTTGTTCCTCAGAATTGCAATGCTTCAATTCTACCTTCTTCTTTTCTTGAGCTTTCTTTATGAAATGATATTTGATCTTTATGTGTTTTGTCTTTCCATGGAACACTGGATTCTTCACTACTGCCACATCAAATTGTTATCACAAAGAATGGTTGTTGCATCGGTTGTGCCTCAGATCTTTAAACATTTTTCTCAACCAGATGACCTGATTTGTTGCCTCAGTTGCTGTAATGTATTCTACTTCAGCAGTTGATTGTGCCACAATTTTTTGTTTGATTAAATTCCAACACACAAGACTTGAACCAGCATAGCCTGAAGTGCTCTTCATGTCATCAACAGATCCGACCCAATCACTATCAGTAAAGCCAGTCAAAAACAGAGTTTTTGATTTCTTAAAACTGATTTCAAACTCCTATGTTCCTTTGATATATCTTAGTACTCTTTTTGCGGTTTGAAAGTGAATTTCACTAGGCTCTTGCCTGAATCTAGATAGCATATTCACAGCAAACATCAGATCTGGTCTGGTGGAAGTCAAGTAGAGCAAACAACCAAGTTTCTATAAACCTTCTCATCAATTTTCTTTGCTCCATCTTCTTTCATCAGTTTTGAATTTTGAATTAAAGGGGTGTTAACCGATTTGCAATTCTCCATATTAAATTTCCTTAGCACCTCTTTAGCATATTTCTTTTAGCACACAAAAATTCCATCTTTTGATTGATCAATCTCCATTCCAAGGAAATATTTCATTTCACCCAAATCTGTCATCTCGAATACCTTCATCATTTCATTCTTTACCACTTCAATTAAGGCTGCATTACTTCCTATTATTAGGAGATCATCAACATACAGAGAAATGATAATCAAAACATCAACATACAGAGAAATGATTATCATTTGAGTACCCTGTCAAGCTCATTTGAGCCATGATAAATAAAGTGTACAATATTCAATAAATAAGGTTTTGAAATTAACTTAAATTCTGCAAATAATTTTTTTTTTTAACACATAAAGATGCATAACATTTAGACACACATATAGAAGGTAAAAGTTTTGTGATACATGGCATCTCCATGTTGGAAGCTAACTAATACCCCCCCCCCCCCCCACTTTTGAACCAAACATAATTTACAGAACTAATCTACACAGGAAATCTATCCACAGAAGTCTTGTATCATTTATATAAATTTTAGAGAGATAAAATAAAAATGATTATTGCTCACTTATTTCAAATGTCAAGGAAAAAATCAGAATCAAACTTTTGTTGGTACTTGAAAGAAGTATGCCATTAATAAATTTACAACATCTTACCATGAGATGTGTTGACTAGAAATTGACGAGAAAAAAAAAAAGATTTACAGTGGCAAGAAAATAACAATAATTATATCTTAACGAAAAAATTTCATATTATGTATAATGGTGAAAATATAATTTTTTTTTACATGGTCTGCAGAAAGGTAGACCTAGACTCTAATACCAAGCTGTAACGCCCCAAATCTATTTCATTTTTATTTTATAAAAACAGACTTGAAGTGTTACCAAAAATCCTCTTTTCCTAATTTAAAAAAATCTACTTTTATTCAAATTAAAATTTGTTCGATGGGTTGATAATTATAAATCAACAATTCAAGTGAAGAAAAAGTTTCACGTCAAATAAAAATCTTTAAGTACTATGATTTTCAACCATCAATCCGAATTTAACATAAAATGTCAAATGTTCAAACACAAGAACAACTATTAAATATTGTGCAAGAAATTCAACATAAATTTATTCTTAAAATAATATTTGCAATAATCATTTCTTTTACTTGGCGACCCCATGAGCATCACTTGAACAATCTTTCACACGTTCACACGATCCGTTCTAATCTAGAAATTTTAGTAAGAGTGAGTATTCTTGAAAACACTCAATAAAAATATGTGCATATTCTTATTAACATGATATAAATATATTGACCCTTACTTGCATTGTACTACTTGAACGACATTTTTAGTGGAGTAAGGAATTATTATTTTTGACGCCCCTTTGGTGGCGATCACATATAATTGAACAAACTCACCATACTGTAGTTCATTCTTATCGGAAGAAAAAGAGTTGACTTAGTCAACCTGTAACGCCCCGAATTTCGCGGACCCGGAACGCTACGTCATTATCCTTTTTCCCTAACTTAACTGAAAAGTTTGGCGGAATAACTAATTTTTAAAAACATCACATTTAAAATTTTTTTGAACGTTAACGGCAATAAACCTCATTAGAATTAATTTAAAGAAAATTGATTAAACTTTAAACTCTAGTTTGAAATAGCGGAAACGACAAAATATGTTCATAACGTTCAAATGAGTGAAATTTAAAAAAGTAAATTAAAACAATTAACTATATTAATTCGTCCACATCACCACTGCCCATCAAACTCGACCGTCCCCAAAACGAGTATAATATCGATATATTTTTCATCAACTTCTAAGATACTTAAATATTCGACCCAATTAACTTACGATAAATTCTAAAAAAATACACGTAAGTAATTAAATCTTTTATGCAAATAAGCTGGTCGAGCTTATCACTTTAACATTTGGACTTTAATGTGACGAGAAGGTCGGACATGGACTATTTCATTTGCTAAATGACCAACATTAAGTTTGGCCCATATGAAAAATATAAAATAAAAATCGGGATGTTACATCTCTTCCCCCTTAAAATAATTTCGTCTTCGAAATTATCTTATTTAGTCAAAAAACTCTGGATACTTGGCTTTTATTTTCCTCTTCTTTCTCCCAAGTAGCCTCATCGATTCTATGATGTTTCCATCCAACCTTAATTAAAGCAACTTCTTTACTTCTTAGGGCATGTACTTTCTTTTCGATAATCTCCAAAGTTTTCTCCTCATACGTTAGATCCTTTTGTACTTCCAATGAGTCATATCTTGTTACATGCTTAGGATCATGTACATACTTTCTAAGTATTGACACATGGAATACATTATGTACTGTCGATAGTCTAGGTGGCAATGCTAGACGATACGCTACTTTTCCAATTCTGTCTAGAATTTCAAAGGGACCTATGAATCGAGATCTCAACTTTCCCTTCTTGCCAAATCTAAGAACCCCTTTAATTGGTGCCACTTTAGAAATACTTTCTCACCGACTTCAAATTCTATCGATTTTCTTCGTTGATCTGCATAGCTTTTCTGTCTATCTTGAGCAGACTTTATTCTATCTCTAATTTTATCAATTGCTTGTATTGTCCTTGCAATAATTTCTAGAACCAAAATTCGTTTTTCTCCGACTTCATCCCAATGAACTGGGTATCTACATCTCCTACCATAGAGGGCTTCATGAGGAGTCATGCCAATAGTAGCTCAAAAGCTATTATTGTATGCAAACTCCACTAATGATAGATGTGATTCCCAATTACTTCACACATGCACGAAGCATATCTTCTAAGATCTGAATAGTCCTTTCAGACTGAGGATGATAGGCAGTGCTAAAATTTAACTTTATCTCCATAGCTCCTTTGCAAGCTCTTCCAAAATTTAGAAGTAAACCTTGGGTCTTGATCTGAGATGATGGATACTAGAACTCCATGCAGCCTGACAATTTCCTTAACATATTGATAAGTGCGGGTTTCGCACTTATTTTACCTTTTAACTTTCAATATTTGTTCGGTTTCCTAATTTATTTCGTCGCTTAATTTTGTTAATTTTTATTTTTAGGCGAAAACCCGAGTCGAGTATTAATATGAAGCATTTGAGCGAGAAAAGAGGCAAAACAATTGGGATGCAAAAACGCCTAAGTTCGGCGAGCGAATCCAGGAGTGTTCATATGAAGAAATGTAGATTGCGGGTTGAAGTCGAGTGAAAATCCAGAAAAAATTGAAGACAGCCCAGAATTTGCCTGTGCGTACGCACATGCCTGCAGGTCATGCGTACGCACCTAAAACCCTATGCGTACGCATAGGGTATTTCTGGAGCAGAACCCGGGAAAATCTCGCGAATTCCTAATTTAAAATCTATCGACCCGTCTTCAACCCGACCCGTCTCATTACCTCTCTACACTATAAACCAGACCTTGGAGACCATTTCTAGGGTAAGTTTTTGGGGGAAAAGTCGACCAAAGAAGGAGTCCAAAATCTGGTGTGAAGACTAGGCGATTTTGGCACTTTGAAGAAGAAGAAGAAGAAGAATAGGAAGTTCCTTTGACATTGAAGACTCAATCTTTTGTTCTTCTCATCAATAAGCTTTCTCTCTTCCTTAATCTTTATAGTTTCCATGTATTGTAAGTTTTCAATGGTTATTTGTAAGCACATTATGAATAACTAAACCTAGATGTGATTGGGGGTATTTTCTAACCCTTGAATGAGATTCCAATAGTTTTGTGCTTTATAGTTCTTGTGATTAATGTGATGAATCCATTGAGTTTATTGTTTATATTGTTCTTCTCGATTGTTTAGGAGCGCTACTAGATGATTGGGTTGTTTCGATATTTGCTAATTTGGGATTTTTAGTCCGTAATTGCTAATTTGACCAAACCCTAGTAGCAACTATATTTTGATGGATTATGTGGAATTTTCTATTAAATGTAGATGGATTATCGCTTAAGTTAACAAACCGAGCTTGTGTGTTTGTACTTAATTCAATTCGACTCTCTTGTTTAAATGCTTTCGTTAAATTTAATCTAGCGATCTTATCCTAGGTTGTTTGATGATTAGGGTTGGGTAAAGAGCTTATTTTATTCAACTATAATCTAAGGAGAGTTTGAGGTAATCGAGCTTGTGATTATTCTCGAATTGTTGTTAATCATTTGAACGAAAATCTTTTGTGAAAATGTATTGGAAAGTCATTCTTGTGGTGAAGAAATATCCCCCGATCACACTCTCTCTTTTATTGACCTTTCGCCTTCGTTATTAAATTTTTATTGCATTTCAAGTATTTCGCCGTTTCCATTTATAATTTGTTGTAGTCTTTGTTTAACAAATCAAACCCCCCCCCATTTATATGCTTTCGCCGTTGATTTTATTTTGTGCAATTAATATAGTTGAACCAATCCTCTGCGGGTAATGACCCTTACTTGCATTGTACTACTTGAACGACATTTTTAGTGGAGTAAGGAATTATTATTTTTGACGCCCCTTTGGTGGCGATCACATATAATTGAACAAACTCACCATACTGTAGTTCATTCTTATCGGAAGAAAAAGAGTTGACTTAGTCAACCTGTAACGCCCCGAATTTCGCGGACCCGGAACGCTACGTCATCATCCTTTTTCCCTAACTTAACTGAAAAGTTTGGCGGAATAACTAATTTTTAAAAACATCACATTTAAAATTTTTTTGAACGTTAACGGCAATAAACCTCATTAGAATTAATTTAAAGAAAATTGATTAAACTTTAAACTCTAGTTTGAAATAGCGGAAACGACAAAATATGTTCATAACGTTCAAATGAGTGAAATTTAAAAAAGTAAATTAAAACAATTAACTATATTAATTCGTCCACATCACCACTGCCCATCAAACTCGACCGTCCCCAAAATCTGCAAATATAGTTAAAATAGTGGAATGAGCATTTCGAAGAAATACTCAGTAGACTCATCGCCAGTAATTAATTTACAGAATAATTGAACACATAATTATGCAATCTATAGAGTGATATTCTCATGGGCTTATTTTCTTTGAAAATCATAGGCTCTTTAAAACCATAGGGTGTGGGTAGTCTGTCTCATGCATTTAAGCAAGTAAGTTATGCATAACATCATCTTATCTCATAAGAGATTCTCTTTCTTCTCATGTAATTAAGCATATAAGTTACAACAAGCATAACAACATAATCTATCTCATAAGAGATTCTCATCTTATGCATTAAAGCATATAAATCACATAAAATCATATAATACATGCAATTACAATTTAAACTAATTAATGGGGGCGAGTCTACCTCAATCTATCTTGATTTGAGTGAAAAGTGGAGCGGGAAGAAAAATCTCAGTTCCTCAATCGTTCGCACGTTTCGTCTAGCCAAAAATAGAAAATAAACTTTGAATTAGTGTTTCGAAATTTTTAAAAGATTGAAAACGATAAAAAATAAGGTTTAGGGACTCAATCGAAATTTATTAAAATTGAAATTAAAAGTTTAAGGGCTAGAATTTAACTTTTCTAAGATAGGGACTTAATTGAAAATCTATTAAAACTGAAAATAGGAATTTAGGGACTGGAATGGACTTTTTCGAAGTCTGTGGGCTGATTTGTTTTAAAACATAAATTTTGGGGTTGTCCTTCTTTAAAAATCGAACTTTGGGACTGAAATAAAATATTTTAAAACTTGGGGACCAAAATAAACTAACACCTAAACTTTGGGGCTTAAAAATAATTTTCAAAAAAAAAATTAAATCAAAACGTCTCTCTCTCTCTCTCTCTCTGTAACGCCCCAATTTTTCATACATCTTTTGAGGTGTTACCAAGAATAATTTCATTTACTTAAATGCGGAAAGATAATATTTTAATCTCCAAATAAACAGAACATTCATAAAATCATGTCTTTAAATAAAGAAATAAATAAAAACAATCTAAACATTCTTGTAAGACAATAAATTTAAAATGCAGTAAAACCTAGAAATTTTATTTGTCGAGATTTCTTTTCTTCGGATCCCTTAGTAGTCCACTGCACCACCCCATCACTGTTCCAATCGACCCGAACTAGCCTATAGAATTTGTAAGAGTGAGTATTTTAAAAACACCCAGTAAGATACGTGCAGTTTCTACACACAATTATATGCAATAAAATAACATTTCATACCACTCTTCTCTTTATGGAGTACATCGGTGACCAAGCGACACACCCATCTTAGGTCCTCTTATAATTTCATATCTTTTTCTTAAGAACCCGAAGGTCCACTGATAATCCATGCATTTTTAATTGAACATAAAAGCGTAAAGAAACATATCACTTTGCACATAAGTATCTTACCTTGTTATTGGAATATTAAAATTGTCTACCGGCACGTTAAAAATATTTATCTTCCTGCTTTGGGTGAAGAATTGCTTGACAATGATGTGTGTACTTGACTTTTCACAACCTTTCTCTTTCTCTCACTACAGGTAGTACCCTCTCTCTCTCTCTCTCTCTCTCTCTCTACCGTATAAAAGTATGTGTGTGTAAAAAAATGTGACACATGTATGGTATTTATAGTGGTTAATAGATAATGATGACTTAATAGACTCAAAATAAAACTCTTAATTTCAATTTAAATTGGACTCTTAACAGATAAGTCATCTTATCAAGAATTTCGAATTTAAAAGATATCTAATTACATGAGGATAAAATCCTAATGTGGATATATACAACCTTCAAATTTCATTTTTAACTTGAAAATAAATATCATAATATATACCCAATCATAATTAACAGTTAACAATTATTCTACTTAAAATAGAATTACAATTAACTAATAATCTTTTTATAAATATGAAATACGTGGTGGTAAAATCAATTGGATAGTGAATATTTTGGTAAAACAAATCATGATATATCTCAACCAACCACCACATGGGACACTTGGCATGCTAGGAAAAATTTACACTTGAATATAATAATAAAATAAATCACCCTATTTATCATCCAACCCTACACGTGAAAACCACAATTTACACCAAAAACCAAAACCAATTTATACATTACTTTTGAGATAAAAATCTTAAAATGTCAATAACTTGGGTTTCACATATCCGAATCGACTTTTTCTTGGGCCTAAAATATATGATTTAAAACGAGCTATCCAATGAGTATAATATTGATATACTTATATTTTCCCTATCAAAATTTAATTATTTTGCCCAAAAATATAAAGATTTAAAATATACTTCACTTTAATCCATAAACTTTTCAAAATAATAACAAAATAACATATAGAATAAATAAATTTTTATTCTAAAAATTTCGGGACATTACACTCTCATTCTCGCGTTCACACGAGGGCTGAGAGAGGAGAGGCGACGGGGAAGAATGGCTTCGCCCCTGCCGTCGTTTCCGGCCAGCGACGCCAGCACCGGCGTCGTGTGGGGACGCCGGTGGCGTGGGGGTGACTGGGGATATTTTTGGCGCACGGCTAAGAGAAACCGAAGCTTGAAGATCAGGCTTCTTGGGTTTTCCGGTGACCAATCGACTGGAGGACGGGTCGGGGAGCGAGGTAAGTTTCTGGGTCTTCTTATTTTCTTGGTTTGGTTTTGATTTGGGGTTGATTTTTGGGTTGAAGGGGGGGCTGTTGATGGGTGGTGGTTCGATTGGGGCTGGACTGTGGGGTGATGGTTGAGGCTTAGGTGTTGGTGTGGTGGCTCGTGTGGGTGGCTGCAGTGGCGTTGGAGGTGGTGGCTGCAGCTCGTGGGTTTGCAGTCGGTGTGGGTGGTGGTGGTTCTAGGTTGTGGGATGGACAGTGGCCGTGTGCACGGTCTGTAGGTTGGTGGTGGTGGTGTTGATGCTAGAAATTAGTTTTCTAGCATCACACGTGAATGTGCTAGGAATTGACTGCATGGGGGAGAGAAATTTTGGAGATTTTCTTACCCTGTGTTGGATTGTTGCGTGAGTGAGGTTGAGGGGATATACAGTAGGAATAGTCTAGGGCACAAATCCCTAGGCTGTAATCGGGCCTGAAATTGGGCCGGAAGAATTTGTCTAATTGGACTTAAGTAATTGGGCTAGAATAACCCTAATTGGACTAATGGATTATTGGACCCGAAATAATAATATATCGTATTAATTTCGGATTTAAAAGATAAGGAATTTAAAATATTCGAAATTGAGTTCGTTTCTAATAAATTTAAAATAGTTTAACAACGGCTAGACGAACGCGTTTTTACTTTTAAAACTCGGGTTTAAGGTTTAGCGACACGTTTTTCAAGAAACATAAATAAAATTCTCGGTCGCTACAACCTTATCCCAGGTAGCTTCATCGCTATCCTGTCTATCCCATTGGACTTTGACTAAATGAATTTCTTTGTTTCTTAAGACATGGATTTTTCTCTCTACAATGCACATAGGCGTCTCCTCATAAGACAGATTCCTCTTAACCGAAATAGTCTGAAAATTTATCACATGACTAGGGTCGTGGATATATTTTCTCAATAAAGAAACGTGAAAAACATTGTGTACGGCCAAGAGCTCGGGCGGTAACGCCAAACGATAAGCCACGTTACCTACTTTTTCTAAGATTTCAAATGGTCCGATAAAACGAGGTCTTAGCTTCCCTCTCTTGCCGATACGGATAGTACCTTTCATAGGAGCTACTTTCAGGAATACTTTCTTTCCAATCTCAAAATTCAAGTCTTTCCTCCTTCGATCGGCATAACTTTTCTGTCTATCTTGGGCAGCTTTGATCCGTAGTCTGATTTTCTTAATAGCCTCAACTGTCCTCTCAATCAATTCTGGACCTAAAATTCTTCTCTCGCCTACTTCATCCCAATAAACTAGTGATCGACAACGTCGCCCATATAATGCTTCATATGGTGCCATACTAATAGTAGCCTGAAAACTGTTATTGTAGGCGAATTCCACTAATGGAAGATGAGTCTCCCAATTACCACTCAAGTCTAGCACACAAGCTCTTAGCATATCTTCCAGTGTCTGAATAGTGCGTTCAGACTGTCCATCTGTTTGGGGATGGTAAGCTGTACTAAAATTTAATTTAGTACCCATTGCGACATGTAAACTCTTCCAAAATCTTGAAGTGAATCTCGGATCTCTATCGGAGACAATGGAAGCTGGTACTCCATGAAGTTGAACGATCTCTTTAACATACAATTGTGCTAATTGATCTACATTGAGAGTCATTCTGATTGGTAGGAAATGAGTTGACTTCGTAAGTCGGTCTACAATAACCCAAATAGCGTCGTGACCTCTTACTGATTTTGGTAACCATGTCACAAAATCCATGGAAATTTTCTCCCATTTCCATTCTGGTATATCCAAGGGATTTAACAACCCTGATGGTCTCTGATGTTCAGCCTTGACTTGCTGACACGTCATGCATCGAGAGACAAACTTTGCAATGCAACCTTTCATGTTTCTCTACCAAAAGGTATTACGTAAATCACGATACATCTTTGTCCCTCCTGGGTGGCATGCATATGGTGCTGAATGAGCTTCTGTCAAAATCTCATTCCGGATATTTTCATCCTTCGGCACACAAAGATGTCCTTTGAACATAAGCGCTTTATCAGCTGTAATTTCGAAACCTATTCTCTTGCCAGTCCCAACCTCGGATCTGATCTTTTCCAAGAACTTATCTCCGACTTGAGCTGCTACAATTCAACCTCTCAAGTCTGGTTTGACGATTAGATTTGCCAATCTGTTAGATCCTTGGACTGTTGGGACCCGCACTTCGATTCTTAAATTCTGAAAATCTCGAATCAATTGATTTTGCGTTGTTCCCAGAGCTGATAGCTGTCCAACGTTCTTTCTGCTCAAAGCGTCTGCAACTTTGTTTGCTTTACCCGGGGGGTAAAGAATAGTGTAGTCATAATCTTTTACTAGCTCTAGCCATCGTCGTTGTCTCATGTTCAGTTCTTTCTGAGTGAAGAAATACTTGAGACTCTTGTGATCGGTGTAGATTTCACATTTACTCCCATACAGATAGTGTCGCCAAATCTTAAGAGCGTGCACAACAGCTGCGAGCTCTAAGTCATGCGTCGGGTAATTCTTTTCATGTGGCTTCAACTGTCTTGAAGCATATGCGATCACTTTGCCATTCTGCATCAATACACAACCTAAACCATGTTTGGAGGCATCGCTATAAATAACGAAACCATCGGACCCGTCTGGTATAGTCAACACTGGTGCTGAGACAAGTCTGTTCTTAAGTTTCTGAAAGCTTTGTTCACATGGTTCTGTCCATTGAAATTTAACTCCCTTCTTGGTCAACTGGGTCATAGGACCTGCTATTTTAGAGAAACCCTCTATGAATCGCCGATAATACCCGGCTAATCCAAGAAAGCTTCTCACATCTCCAACATTTGTAGGTGTTGGCCAATTCGTTACAGATTCAACTTTAGAAGGATCAACCTCAATGCCTTTAGCTGTAACAATATGACCTAAGAAACCTGTTCGCTCAAGCCAAAATTCACATTTCTTGAATGAGGCGTTTCCAACACAGTCCTCAAATGTTCTTCATGTTGTGCAGAATTTCTGGAGTAGACCAGTATGTCATCGATAAAAACAATAACGAATTTATCAAGATACTAATGGAAAACTCTATTCATCAAGTCCATAAATATTGCAGGTGCGTTCGTGAGGCCGAAAGGCATTACTGTGAACTCATAATGCCCATATCGTGTCCTGAACACTGTCTTTGGTACATCACTTGGCGAAACCTTCAGCTGATGGTAACCAGATCTCAAATCAATCTTGGAAAAGACCGCTGTACCCTTCAACTGATCGAACAAGTCTTCGATCCTGGGAAGGGGATACTTATTCTTTATCGTCACTTGTTAAGTTCTCGATAGTCGATGCACATCCTCATGCTTTCGTCCTTCTTCTTTACAAATAGAACAGGTGCTCCCCATGGAGATACACTTGGCCTAATGAAACCCTTCTCTAGTAATTCCTCCAACTGCACATTCAGTTCTTGCAACTCTTTCGGCGCCATACGGTACGGAGCTTTAGAAACAGGGGCAGCTCCTGGTACCAAGTCAATGGAAAATTCCACTTGCCTATCTGGCGGAGTACCCGATAGATCATCTGGAAAGACATCGTTGTACTCGCATACTACTGGCACTGAGTCCAGAGTATTCTCCCCTACGGGTTTGTCTTGAAAACTAACCACATAGCCATGACAGTCATCCTTGGCTAATAATTTCTCCGCTTGTAAAGCCGAGATAAGGCGAGGAAGTGCTTTGATATTCGTCCCATGAAATCTGAATACTTCTTCACCATCTTTGCGAAAAATAACCTCTTTCTCGTGGCACATAATTGCGGCACGGTTGGCGCTGAGCCAATCCATACCCAGAATAATGTCGAAATCGTTCATTCGGATAATATTCAAGTCTGCCTTCGAAACTTGGCCGTCAAAATCTATTTGTACTGCTTTGACTATCTTATTTGTATCGATAGTTCCTCCTGACGGTAAACTAACCTCGAGAGTACTACCAGTTTCTTCTCCTATTAAGTTCAGTCTTCCTAAACATGCTTCGGCTATAAATGAATGCATAGCTCCTGAGTCTATTAGAACATATACAGGAATACTAGAGATAGATAGTATATCTGCAATCACGTCAGAATCCTCAGCTGCATCCACAGCAAACACTCTTGCTTTTCCTTTTCTGTTCTGGTATTCTGGTTGGAACCTTGGGCGGACGGGGCACGACAGTCCGATGCAAAGTGACCCGGCTGGCCACACTTGTAGCAGACTCCCTTTCCAAAAAGGCACTCTCCCTTATGCGGCCTCTGGCACTTAGGGCAGGGTGGAGTAAAATTGGTCATCTGTCTCCCTGCTGGTCCTAGATTTGGCCTCTTGGTAAATGCTTGATTTCGGTTCTAATTCTGATTGCGATTGGGACCTTGCCACTTTCTCTTTCCCTGATACCTCTGCTCGGTATGATTGCCTTGGTTCCCAACTCTCACACCGGCATAGGCTACAGCTTGAGCCTTCTTCACAACTTCTCCGTAAGTTGACAGTTCATGTGAACTGACAATCTGTCGGATATCAAGGCGTAGACCTCTCTCAAAACGCCGTGCCTTCTTGAACTCAGTCTCCACCAGATGTGGAGCATAACGTAACAGTTCTTCGAACTTCCTCTCGTATTCAGTTATGTCCATTTCACCCTATACCAAACGTAGAAATTCGGACTCCTTGTGATCTCTGAGGGCTTGTGGGAAAAATTTATCCCTGATCTCAGCCTTAAATTTGTCCCAAGTCAGAGCTGCTAGCTGCTCTGAGCTCCTTGTCCGTGATGCAGATTTCCACCAGAAACCAGTTCTTCCGATTAACATGAACTCGGCACAAATTACCTTCTTATCTTCAGGGCAAGATATGTGCCTGAATATCTTCTCAATGCCCTGGGCCACTCTTCCACTACTAGTGGACTATCTCCTCCATCGAATGTAGGTGGGTGGTATCTTCGAAACTGTTCTATCGCTGGTATTGTGGGGTTAACCAGCTGTGGAGCTTGTCTCATCTCTTGCACCACGTTAAGTAATTCCCGGATGACATCGCTTTGAGTTGGTGGTTCCATAACCTTCATAAAATTTTTAAAAGTCATTCATACAGGTTGAATTAAGTGTACCAACAATGTAGACGATAGCAGATAACTCAAAAATGAAAATTGGAACCCAAATATCATTTTATTCAAAACTCGTCTTCGTTTAATAAAAAATACATAGGTAGAAAGGCATGTATGCCGAATTTTTTTTTTTTTTTTTACAATAACAGGTCGAACCTACTCTATTTCCTATCTCTCTATTATCCTTCGGTTACGCCTGATTCAGCGTCCGAGAACTCTCCTAGCGCTGGATCAGTGTCTTCCTCAGCTTCTTCTTCCTCTGAATCTTCTTCGGGAGCAAACCCATAGCGGTACTCAAAGTACATAGGCCAGTATGCCACAAATCTCGTGCAGAAGGCATCATACTCTATCTCCACATTAAGGGACACTAGAGCATCTACATATATGTTATTAGCTACCTCCGCATAGTCACCTCGAAAAGTCGAGAGTAAGTGACGGATCGATCGGTGATTATTGGTCACATAGCCATGCTGTATGGCCCGCTCACGTACGATATTCAGCTGCTCTACATGTTGGGCAATTGTCCACTCAAGTTCGGGCCTGAAACGGTCATAATCCCTAATGGCTCATTCTGCGTCACTGAGTGCATTTCTACGAATGGGTGCCATGTCCTAAATCAAATATGCAAAGTCCAATTAAGCGGGGTTATTTTTCTCTTCTAGTTAAAATTACGAGGACGTAAAAATCAAAGAAAATTCTTTCAAATTATGCTCAAACTTGTCTTTCTTTCTAATTCGGATACACTTTCTTTCTCTTTCTTTCTTTCTTCTAAGTCTCATAAAGCATCAAAACAAGTATCCAAATTAAAATAATATTTAAACTTCATAAACTTCTTTACCTTTGGAGTCGGCTGATCGAGTGATGGCAGTGGCAACTTTCATTAATAAGAGTTTAAATAATGTAAAATATCTCTTTGAAATTTTAAATTTTTTTTTTTTTGAAAATTTGCCAGTCTATAGAAACGCAGACTGGCTTTGATACCAAGCTGTAACGCCCCGAGTTCCGCGGACCTGGAACGCTACGTCATCATCCTTTTTCCCTAACTTAACTGAAAAGTTTGGCGGAATAACTAATTTTTAAAAACATCACATTTAAATTTTTTTTTGAACGTTAACGGCAATAAACCTCATTAGAATTAATTTAAAGAAAATTGATTAAACTTTAAACTCTAGTTTGAAATAGCGGAAACGACAAAATATGTTCATAACGTTCAAATGAGTGAAATTTAAAAAAGCAAATTAAAACAATTAACTATATTAATTCGTCCACATCACCACTGCCCATCAAACTCGGCCGTCCCCAAAATCTGCAAATATAGTTAAAATAGTGGAATGAGCATTTCGAAGAAATACTCAGTAGACTCATCGCCAGTAATTAATTTACAGAATAATTGAACACATAATTATGCAATCTATAGAGTGATATTCTCATGGGCTTATTTTCTTTGAAGCAAGTAAGTTATGCATAACATCATCTTATCTCATAATAGATTCTCTTTCTTCTCATGCAATTAAGTATATAAGTTACGACAAGCATAACAACATTATCTATCTCATAAGAGATTCTCATCTTATGCATTAAAGCATATAAATCACATAAAATTACATAATACATGCAATTACAATTTAAACTAATTAATGAGGGCGAGTCTACCTCAATCTATCTCGATTTGCGTGAAAAGTGGAGCGGGAAGAAAAATCTCAGTTCCTCAATCGTTCGCACGTTTCGTCTAGCCAAAAATAGAAAATAAACTTTGAATTAGTGTTTCGAAATTTTTAAAAGATTGAAAACGATAAAAAATAAGGTTTAGGGACTCAATCGGAATTTATTAAAACTGAAATTAAAAGTTTAAGGGCTAGAATTTAACATTTCTAAGATAGGGACTTAATTGAAAATCTATTAAAACTGAAAATTGGAATTTAGGGACTGGAATGGACTTTTTCGAAGTCTGTGGGATGATTTGTTAAAACATAAATTTTGGGGCTGTCCTTCTTTAAAAATCGAACTTTGGGACTGAAATAAAATATTTTAAAACTTGGGGACCAAAATAAACTAACACCTAAACTTTGGGGCTTAAAAATAATTTTCAAAAAAACAAATTAAATCAAAACGTCTCTCTCTCTCATTCTCGCGTTCACACGAGGGCTGAGAGAGGAGAGGCGACGGGAAAGAATGGCTTCGCCCCTGCCGTCGTTTCCGGCCAGCGACGGCAGCGCCGGCGTCGCGTGGGGACGTCGGTGGCGTGGGGGTGACCGGGGATGATTTTTGGCGCACGGCTGAGAGAAATCGAAGCTTGAAGATCAGGCTTCTTGGGTTTTTCGGTGACCAACCGACTGGAGGACGGGTCGGGGAGCGAGGTAAGTTTCTGGGTCTTCTTATTTTCTTGGTTTGGTTTTGATTTGGGGTTGATTTTTGGGTTGAAGGGGGGGCTGTTGATGGGTGGTGGTTCGATTGGGGCTGGACTGTGGGGTGATGGTTGCGGCTTAGGTGTTGGTGTGGTGGCTCGTGTGGGTGGCTGCAGTGGCGTTGGAGGTGGTGGTTGCAGCTCGTGGGTTTGCAGTCGGTGTGGGTGGTGGTGGTTCTGGGTTGTGGGATGGACAGTGGCCGTGTGCACGGTCTGTAGGTTGGAGGTGGTGGTGTTGATGCTAGAAATTAGTTTTCTAGCATCACACATGAATGTGCTAGGAATTGACTGCATGGGGGAGAGAAATTTTGGAGATTTTCTTACCCTGTGTTGGATTGTTGCGTGAGTGAGGTTGAGGGGGGGGGGGAGAGATGGGGTATATATACAGTAGGAATAGTCTAGGGCACAAATCCCTAGGCTGTAATCAGGCCTGAAATTGGACCGGAAGAATTTGTCTAATTGGACTTAAGTAATTGGGCTAGAATAACCCTAATTGGACTAATGGATTATTGGACCCGAAATAATAATCTATCGTATTAATTTCGGATTTAAAAGATAAGGAATTTAAAATATTCGAAATTGAGTTCATTTCTAATAAATTTAAAATAGTTTAACAACGGCTAGACAAACGTGTTTTTACTTTTAAAACTCGGGTTTAAGGTTTAGCGACACGTTTTTCAAGAAACAAATAAAATTCTCGGTCGCTACACAACCGGTCCACAATTACCCAGATGGCATCATGTCCTTTTCTTGTTTTCGGAAAACCTACCACAAAATCCATGGCTATTTGCTCACATTTCCACTTTGGAATTCCCAATGGATTTAATGGTCTTGATGGTCTTTAATGTTCCACTTTAACTTGCTGACATACAATGCACTTCTCAACAAAGAGACTAATCCCCCTTTTCATATTCCTCCACTAAAATTATCGCGAAGGTCTGGTACATTTTAGTACAACCGGTGTGCAACATGTGGGGTATAATGAGCTTCCTATAATATTTCTTTTCTTATCCCTTCATCCTTTAGTACACATAACCTTCCCTCAAACATCAAAACATTGTCATCTGCTATTGTAAAATCTTTTCTTTTACTTGTACCAACTTTTGCCTTGATTTTCCTCAAAAATGGGTCATTGTCTTGAGCATCCTTTATTCGATCCCTAAGAGTAGGTCGAATCTTAAATGCTGCAATCCTTGCAGCAACTTAAGCTGGAGGAACGACAACTTCCAATTTCAATTTCTCGAACACTTTTATCAATTGCACTTGAGTTTTGGGTAAAACTGCTAGTTGTCCGACTGTCTTCCTACTAAGAGCATCCGCGACTACATTAGCTTTACCTGGATGGTAATAGATAGTGCAATCATAATCCTTAACTAACTCCAACCACCTTCTCTGCCTCATATTCAAATCCTTTTAAGCAAAGAAGTATTTCAAACTCTTATGGTCCGTATAAATATCGCATTTTCACTCGTAAAGGTAGTGACGCCATATCTTTAGAGCGTGTACTACCGCCGCCAACTCAAGATCATAGGTAGGGTAGTTTTGCTCATGTTGTATTAATTGTCTCGAGGAGTAAGCGATCACCTTTCCAAACTGCATCAACACACATCCCCAACCCTGTTTGGATGTATCATTGTATATGACGAATCCATCCGATCCTTCTGGTATAGCTAAGACTGGACCTAAAAACTAATTTTTGTTTCAGTTCTTGAAAGCTCTCCTCACACTTCTCATTCCATTGAAATTTTATGTTGGTTAGTTGGGTCAACAACCCAGCTATTTGGAGAATCTCTCAATGAATATCCGATAATAACCAGCTAGTCCTAAGAAACTACGAACTTTACCTACATTCGTTGGTCTGGACCAGTTGGTTACCTCTTCAACTTTACTACAGTCTACTTCAATCACTTGTGTCGTAACCACATGACCAAGGAAAGCTATACGATCAAGCTAAAATTTACATTTCTGGAATTTGGCATACAATTTCTCCTTTCGCAGTGTTTCCAACACTATCTTGAGTTGTTCTTGATGTTGATCCTTATTCTTGGAATACACCAAAATGTTATCGATGAAGACAATGACAAATTGATCTAGATACTGATAAAATACTCTATTCATCAAATCCATAAATACTACAGAGCATTTGTTAATCCAAAAGGCATTACCGTGAGCTCATAATGACCATAGCGAGTTCTAAATGCCGTTTTTGAAATGTCATCCACCTTCACTTTCAAACCTGACCTCAAATCAATCTTGAAAAATATAGTTACACCCTTCAACTGATTAAAGAGGTCTTCGATTCGAAGAAGAGGATATTTGTTTTTGATAGTCAATCGATCCAGTTCCCTATAATCAATACATAACCTCATTTTACCAACATGTCAAGTGTCCAACTAAGTGGTTAGTTGAGATATCTCATTTCACATGGCTAGAGACGTGTGCTAGTGTCGTGCCAATCTCTAGACAAAGTTCAAGGCTTTTATAGAGTTTTATTATAACTTTTCTACGCAAAAAAAAAACAAAAAAGAAGAGGCAAACAACAGTGTGGAACATAATTTCGTGGTTTTATCTTTCAAGAATTTGATCAAAAAAGATAAGAAAAGTGGCGCAGTTGATTTATCCCGTTTAAATTATTTTCGTTCATGATGATGAATTTTTATACTTGTGAAAGATATGATATGATATGCTATGATATGGCCATTCCGGTACAAATGATATGATATGATATGAGCTATTACCGATTCCTAAAAGTATGATGACGGTATAATTCTTCTGACGCATGTTCTAAAATTTATTCGGGATTGCACTAATAATTTTATATCCGACTGATTATTCCCATATACTCACCGTTTTCCCTACCTCTCATAGATTAGAACAGGTCGTTGGTTGGCGGGCGATGAGGTGCAGTCGTGGTGTCAGAATTATGGAACTCAATAAAATAATTTCGGTGTAATGTGACTATTTATTTTTCTTTCTCAGCATTACTTTAGTTTGTTATCATTTAAATTTGTTAATTTGAATCTGGATTATAATTTTATTTGGTCAAACTTTTATATGATTTATTATTGGTAGAACTAGAATTCTAATGTTATGTGTTTATTGATTTATTGAATGAAATTTTTAGTTACGATTTAAATATAATAAAATTTGGGTCGCTACAATTTGGTGTTAGAGCCCAGGTTTAATTTTCTTTAGGTTATATGTATTTTTAAAATTTAAGTTTTGCAAAAAAGTACGGCACTATTCACGTGAACAAGGGAAAAAAATGACGATGATCTTTTTTAAAAAAAATTGCATTTTCATATCACATCAAAGTGGGCCACCATATATGGTATTTGATAGTAATATTTAATATTTATAGCATTTTCCTTTCTACCCATGTGTTTGATACTGTGCATTTTCTTTATTTGGGTAGTGGTTGATCATTTGACAAAGTCAGCCCATTTTCTGACAATCAAGGTAAATTTCAACATGGAACAGCTAGCACAATTACATATTAGAGAGATAGTCAGATTGCATGGAGCTTTTGTCACCAATGTTTCAGATAGAGACCCGAGGTTCACATCGAAATTTTGGAAAACTTTGTAGGCGGCCTTGGGGACGAAACTGAAATTTAGTACTATTTATCATCCACAGACGAATGGACAGTCAGAAAGAACCATTCAAATTCTTGAAGATATGTTGAGGGCATGTGTTCTGGATCTTGGCGGTAGTTGGGAAACACATCTGCTATTAGTAGAGTTTGCTTACAACAATAGCTTTCAGGCCACAATAAGCATGGCCCCATATGAAGGTCTTTATTGTAGGAAGTGCAGATCCCCTATTCATTGGGATGAAGCCAGAGAGAATAGAATTTTGGGTCCTGAAATCATTGAAAGAACAGTTGAGGCAGTTGACAATATTGGAGTCAGAATAAAAATAGCACAGGACTGACAGAAAAGTTATATGCCGATAGTAGAAGAAAGGAATTGGAATTTGGTGTAGGCGACAAAGTTTTTTTTAAAGTAGCACCCATGCCTGTGTATGTGAAGATCAAGATGATAAATTTAAATTGGGACTAGTTATGTTGGTAGAGTGTGTTTTGAAACCAACTAGAAGATTCATTGATTACAGAACTCTCGGCATGGTTGAGCACATTGATGACTTTCTTGTGTATCGATGGAGCCGTAAGACATATTTTGTTTTGTTAAACTCACTGTAAAAATCATAACTTGAACGAGTACAAATGATTCAACAAAATGAGCAAAACGATTGTAAGTATTCATTACATGGATATCCACCAACAGTCTATGTATTTTTCTTCTATTCTTTTATTCTTCACTTATGTATAGTTTACGTGTATAAGAAATAAATTGTATATATCTAATATTTATTTTCAATTATGTTGCAGTATTGGATATACGAAGCATTTTAAGATATTGGGCAAAAATTTGGATGTCATAGATATAAAACATTACAGAGTTGACGAATGCACAAATGGAAGCCAAATAAAATATTGACTGAAAAACAGTCATGCAATTTTTTGTTACCCAAGAGGTATGATTTTTTTATGAATCCACAATTATATGTGCATTTAATTATGTTTGTTTATTAAATTGTGCAATTAATTATGTTTCTTTATTCTTTTTAAAAATAAATTCAAAATAAATCATTCCAATATTTCATTACAATTACATATCCAAGTACTTGCAGTGTTAATGCCTACAGAAGAAGAGTTACAAACACTATGGTACAGAGCCTTTCACTGTCACTGGACAACCAACATAGTATATTGGCATTGTGAACGAAAAATTGGACAATGTACCACAACAAATCCAAGATAACACTGATAGCATGCATGTGCAACAAACGACTATTCCTGGTACTTCGAGGACATATATTTTAGTTGGAATTGGGCCCAATTCTGCTTCTGTTGGCTCAAACTATGTAACCAAAGAACAAATGGAAGAAATGTTGAGCACATATAAACAACATATAGTGTCAAATGTGTCTATTTTGTGCAACAACTTAAAGGCACACATTGTTGAGAAACCAAGAAAACATGCAATCTGGCATGCAATCTTATGTGGATAGTTCAAGTTTGTGTGACAATATGTTTAACGCACACGTTGTTGAGGAATTAAAAAAAAAGCCCACTACCAGGGCATGCAATTTGGCATGCGCCATGTATCCACCAGTTTAAGTTCAGTAAAATCTTATATTGATGAACAAAATAAAAATGTTCTGAACAAATTATGTGATTGGGAATTAAACATGGATGTCATTATAGCTTCTCTACAAGATATTCCTGTCCGTAGGAGATCAATTCGTGGTAACAAACCGAAGCACCCCTTAGCAGGTCAACAAATTGAACATGTTGAAAGGTTGATAAAAGAAAAATAAGGAGAAAATGATACAGTCTTCATTGTCATCCACAGGTTAACCTTTAGAAGAGTACATAAATGGCAAATTGCTAATGGCTGGTCATTTTTTTTTTTTTTTTTTGGTTAAGGTAAGTGGATTATAACCAAAAGTAAATCATGTACAAAAGCACAGGGGCATACCCCAGACCATAGACACTATGCAGAGGACAGGCCCCCCTACATAGACAAAACAACGACAAAAAATTAGAAGACTATCCCTCTAGGTAGTACAAGAAAAAATTCCAACGTCCAAACCCAAAGAGCGTTGAATCCACTTATTTTCCATAGTGGGATCCACATTACAAAGTGTATTAAACTTAGAAAAAACTGCAAACATAATATCATTGAAAACCAAGCTAGCGTGCCTAGACGAGTGATCAAAGAAATGGGAATTTCTCTCTCGCCAAATGTAGTGACCATGGCTGCAAACATAGTTTTAATGACTGAATTTCGAAATGAATCAATCCCAAATTGTTGTGCCATCCAACCTACAAGCTCCTCCCAAGGACGGTGAATGATAGGTATGTTACATTTACTATAAAAGTGCCTCCAGATCCACTCCGAATATGGGCAAGTAAAAAGGAGGTGAGATGCATCTTCTTGATCACTCCCACAAAGAAGACGTTTAATTTCCTCAATCAAACCAAGCCTCCAAAGCTTGCTTTGAATATTAACCCCATTACAAAGAAAGATCCACACAATGAAAGCATGACGAGGAATGTGCTTACCAAACCAAACAAGTTTATGCTACGGAACCGCCTCCCTCCTATGCTGAAGAGATTCCCAAGCTAAGCCAATAGTGAAGTGCCAGTTCGGCGCACCAACCCATTGCATAATATCCGAAACAGTTGGATTAGGGATGAAAGTAGGGGGAGTGGCGTGAATTCCAACCAGTTAATAGATAAACCTAGTGGCCATCTCCAGCTCATCCCATCAACAATGGCAGCCTCCTTGGCATCCTTTTCCAACCCCGAATCATAAATAATGCGATCTCCATATAAACCATGTAAAGGGCCTAAAGGATGCCAATGGTCATGCCATAAGGAGATAGCACGACCATCACCAACCTTGAACTTGAGCTTATTTCTCACCAGAATACGAAGGCTAAGCAATTTCCTCCACGTCCAAGAACACTCATTCGGGCATTTAACCTCCCAAAAACTCCTACCCTTCAGCAAATAAGTGTGTATCCAAGAAGACCAAATCGAGAGAGAAGAATCTGTGAGAAGGTACCAAATATGCTTCATCATAGCTACCTTATTCCACAAAACCAGATTCTTTACCCTTAAACCCCCTTCCTCTCATGGCATACATATGCGCTTCAAAGCCACCTTAGCACCACTATGAGTAAGAGCACTTCCTTTCCACAGAAATGACCTAAGAGTGGCCTCCACCTTCTTAGTGACTGCCTTAGGGAGAATAAAGAGAGAAGATCAATACACTTGGATAGAGAAAAGAACGGACTTAATAAGCTGGACTCTCCCGGCATAAGACAAAGTACGAGAGGTCCAACCTTTAGCCCTTGCCACAATACGCTCCACCAAGACATTAATTACCAAAGCTCTCAATTTAGTAGCAATGAGTGGAACGCCAAGATAACGAACCGGAAGTGAGCCAAGAGAACTGAGGATCAAGTCCTTAAGATGCACATGGACTCCACAAGCAAAAAGATTGCTCTTATCCGGATTAGGTGTTAACCCAGAAAGCTCCTCAAACTTATTGAGCACACCACCAATCAAGAGTACCGAATCAACTTCCGCCCTACTAAAAATCAATAAGTCATCCGCAAAGCAAAGGTGGGATATTTTCTCTTTGTCACATCTCCAATGGAACTTAAACCCGTCACCTTGAGTCATACGCCCCATGAGACCAGAGAATACCTCCATAGCAAGAACAAATAAATAAGGGGACATCGGGTCACCTTGACAAAGACCTCTCCCACTCTTGAAAAAATTATGAAGCTCCCCATTGACGGCCACAGAAAATTTCGGAGTTGAGATACATTCTGGTACCCAAGAAATCATTTTCCCCGGGAATCCAACAAGCCGCAAAACCTCCAATATGAAATCCCATCGCACCGTATCATAAGCTTTCATAAGATCAACTTTGAGAGCACATCTTGGAGCTCCTTTATTCCAATGATAATTCCTCAAAAGTTCTTGAGAGAGAAGGATATTATCACTAATACGCCTTCCTTCCACAAAAGCGGTTTGATGAGGACCAACAATACCCAGCACTTTTTTGATTCGGTTAGCAAGTATCTTAGCAATGCATTTATATATTGTATTACAACAAGAAATGGGACGGTAGTCCTTAACCTGAGTGGGATTAGGAACCTTAGGCACAAGAGCAATCGAGGTAGCATTTACCTCTTTAAGAAGCCGACCAGAGTGGAAAAAGATCGAATGGCCGCAAGAACATCATCACCCACGATACTCTAAGCCCTCTTAAAGAAAGCAACATTAAAGCCATCCAGACCCGGCGCCTTATTATCATTCAAGGCAAGAAGAACCGCTTTAATCTCCCCATCCGATATCTCCTTGCCAAGTTCACACCCTTATGCTTCGGAAATGCACGAAGGTAGAGCATGCTTCATAGCCTTCAAGTCGAGGGGAGACTCACAAGCTGGTCTAGATAGAAGCGTGGAGAAAAATTCCACAAAAGTGTCCTTTACTGTGCTTGGTTCCTCCACCCTACTCCCATCCTCCTTACAAATAGAAACAATCTTACTTTTGCTATGATGATGCTTCATGGACTTAAAGAAAAATCCGGAGTTTTAATCTCCTAGTTTGAGCCATTGGATACGAGATTTTTGCTTGAAAAAACTCTCATCATCTCTACTCAAAGTAGCATATGTCTTTACCGCCTCCACTTTCGCCTCAATATGTCTCACATTTAATGGATTTTGGTGAACCAAGGCTTGAATCTCCTCCATCTTTGCCTTAGCAGCCCCCACACGAGAAGGTAGATGAGAGAACACCTCCTTATTAAATCTTTTAAGTTCAATCTTCAAGTTCTTCATCTTAGAACACAACCTATACATAGGTGTACCAGCAATAAAATCTGACCAAACCATATCAACCAAAGGCATGAAATCAGGATGCTCTCCCCAATAATCAAAGTATTTAAAAGGAGTACGCTTAATGGGAAGCGCCCCAAGTTTGACAACAATAGGGGAATGATCCGAAACTCCAGAGGGAAGAAAATTAGCCTCAAATCCTGAAAAAACACCATCCCAATGTAGGTTAATAAGAGCTATCGAACTTTCGAAAGATAGGTTTGTCCCGTCGTCGGTTACTCCAAGTAAAAAAACAACCTCCGTAATGGAGGTCCTCCAACCCTGACTCAATCACGTAATCTTGAAGGTCTTGTTTCCAAGACGGCCAGTCATTCGAACCACCAAGACACTTATCTTGACGACGCACTGCATTAAAATCCCCAAGAATCAACCAAGGAGAGTCGTCAAAATTATCTGCCTGCATCCGAATATCATTCCAAAGCGCCATTCTCCCACTGGGTGTGTGTTCCCCATACACAACGGTAACATAGCAGCTCGGCAAAGTCGATGAAAATTCCAAGTGACAATGCAAAGCTTGATCCGAAGAACCAACAACTGTCACCTTCACCATGCTAGGGTCCCAACACACCCAAATACGACCCCTAGAACAATGAGCATAATTACCCTCAAACAACCAAGAGGCATTAATAGCCGCCCAATCGCTGCACTATTCACCTCTAAGACCTTAGTCTCCATAAGGCCACAAAAGCAAAGCTTCTAATTTTGTAACAAATTCCGAACCTCCCTATGTTTCATGGGGTCATTCAAACCCCTAACATTCCAACATCCAATGAACATTAAAAAAGATGGGGAAATGTGAGCACGTACCTCTATAGACTAACTCCACCAACCCCTTCTAGGGGAGTGGTGTTTCTTGCCCTTCCTTTTGCCCATTGAGCCCTTCTTCTTCTTCTTCTTCTTCTCTAGGGAATCAGTCACCTTTTCAGCCAAGGAATTAGGAGAAGATTGAAAAGAGGAGTCCGAATCATCCTCTTCACAACGCATATCCTCGGGTTCAGTACCACCCACATCCACATCCACAAGCAAAGAGTCCACCCTAGGAACCACCAGCTCACCCGATTCCAAACTTATGTCATTCTCAGTTGGTGCATGAATAGCTAAAGGCTTGGAACTACTATCAAACACAACACGTTGCAAGTCACTCTTAGTTAGAGAGCTCTCCACCCCGGCAACCGAAACCTTCTTCCCTTTCATCTTTCGTTTGACATCAACCCAAGCTTCCTCAACATCCTCCTTCGTAACTATCTCTTGATTCACCTTAGAGACTTGCACCCATTGTGCAAACAATGCACGAGCATTTAAACAATTTACTATTTACTATAATATTTAATTTAATTTTACATTTACTGTATTAATTTAGTCTAACATAAAACTTTTTCTTTTGTCGGCCAAAATGTACAATTTTTGTACTCAAATACAGAGAATGCTTCATTCTAGGATATCCAGGGGCCTGTATCGCCTCCCATGCTACTGAATCAGCTACTTGACCCTTAGCTCAAGTATTATATATGATTATAAACTAAAATCGCCCTCCAAAGTAATTAATTACACCCCAAAAAAGGGGGGTGGTAGGAAAGGAAAAGAAATAAGGTATAAGATAAATAAATGAATTCTAAAGAAGGTTTCCCGAAATGCCTTTCTGGATATTCTCCAATCCCCGCTATGCCAAAAGCGAGAGAAAACCCATCCCTCTCTTTGGGACCACCACGGCTCCCACTAGTGATTCGAAAGTTGGATCTACATTGGATCTCACCCGAATTGCCCCATCTATCCTCCTAAGGAGAGGTTTGGTTTCAAACCCCGATTCGAACAAGAGGAGTTTTCCATTTTTTTTTTTAAAATTCAAGAAGTTTGACTCCCCTCTTCAAATCTTGTATATGTGGAGACGTATATATTTAGTCAAAATACATGAAATAGAATCTTTGTATTCGGCCCAAACTTTTTAATTTCATCAGATAGGATGACTTATACATACGAAAGATTGCAGTAGATATGTGTTATAATGAATATTTTCTACATCCCCGTTCGTCCTGATTCCAATGGATAATCAGAGTAACACTATCTTCTCGTGTGGAGCATTCTTCTAACAAGAACGAATGTCATGTAACAACACAAGTGAAATTTCAATAAAATTAAGATATGTATCCTTTAAGTGTCACGTACTTTTTTTTCTTTTCTCCTGGTATGTTCTCGGTGTTTGCAGAAAATAAAATCAAGCAAGACCACCAATTAGTGTGAGAGAGCAAATAAACCAGCACAAGTTGATGAGAACAAATAGAGATACTGTAAATGTTATGCCCTAGGTCCAATCAACTTTGGGCAAAAGCACTTTTGACATATATTTAATGCATTTATTTTGGCAAGATCTATTATGATATAAATAATAGAGTTCGTAAATTCAAGTCTCGATAATTTGTTAATCACAAGGAGTTGTGATCGTGAGATACAAATTGCATATGATAGAATCTTAAATCATATGTGGTCGTAAGTAATATCGAGATACGGATATCGTTATTACGGATAGACCATCACGTGTGACATTTCTTACTTATGAACTAAGTAGCTGATCTCACAAGTTAAAATATGGTGACACTTAAATGAACACGTGAATGTTTTGTTATAGAACAAAACATTGAAGACCCGCTGAGAGATTCCACATTGATAACTATCTGAGTATCAGTGGTTGATCTCTACCATTCGGTAGTTGAATTGGTCCTTCAACTTTAGGTCATCATAGTGCCTTATAAGAGGATAGTCATACTTTGGTGATATTGGATGTTGCTCTGTAGAGGGCCGCTAATACGGCATCGTCCGGGTATGTCAAGAATCATATGAAGATTGTGGGTGATTAATAGAGGATTCGTCACTCTTAGATAGTAAGAGATTATGATCTACATTTCATCCAATTAATTAATTGACAAGCGTTGGATAATTAATTAATTGGGTTGCTTATAGGCCCGAATTAATTAATTAGATTAATTAGTTCATGGACCAAATTTAGTTGATTGAATTAATTAAATATTGGACCGGGTAAAGTTGTAAGACGAGTCGAGCCTGTTTGGGCTTATATAAATAAGCTGCTAGAGTTTTAAAGTAGTAATGGATTTTCATTATTCTTGCTAGCACAAGAAAAGTAAACCTTGGTTCTCTCTCAATCTTGTTCCTTGTGTGGATTCCATTGGAGGCTGGATAATTGGAAAGCTGTGGGAGGTAGATCAGGATTACTGGAACTACATGAATAGCAAGGAGTTTGCAGATCTAAATAAAGGTACAGTTTCAATCTAAAAACAAATGAGGTTCTTGGTAAGAATTGAAATTTATGTTATTTTTCACAGTGCAATGTTTAAGTAAATTCCCAACAGTGGTATCAGATCCTACATTGTGTTTGTTGGAAATTGTTTTTCATGGTTGAACATTAAAAAGTTGATTGTTCATATTTGTTTCTTGAACATAGCAATTTACAAAATTATTTTTAAGGATTGAAACTGTAGCGGAGCAGTGGTAACCGCTGCCGCGCTCAGTGCGCTGTTGTGCGTCGTGGGAGATTGTAGCGGCGTCTGCAGCAACATGCCACTGCTGGGTGTTCGGGGTACCACCTGAGAGCGGTAGCCCCCTGCCATTAGGTCGGCGCCGCGGAAACCAAAAAAAGGTGGTTTTAAAATTGATTTGAAAAGGTTTGACCTATATTATCCATTTTTATCCAAATTTAGGTTTTCTGAAATCGAGTGGAAGAGTTGGAGGCGAGGGCCTCTTGTGCAATTTTTTAAATCTTAGGCCCCGCCTGCAATTATGTATAAAGGGCTCATTTTTTAATTATTTTAACGATGGGCTTTCTTGCAATATGCGAAATTGGGAGGTCCTGATAATAATTTTAAACTTGGGTCAAATTGAAATTTTCAAAAGGTTTGAATTTAAATTTTGAAAGGGGTTTTAAAATTGATTTTAAAAGGTTTGACCTGTATTATCCATTTTTATCCAAATTAAAATTTTATTTAAAATTAACGATTTTTATATTTTTGTTAAAGTTTGATTTTAACTTAAATATAAAACTTTCATTTAAGTCATCCTAAATTAAAATATTAATTCAATTTGAATTAGAGTTGGACTGTAATTTGGCATTTAATTAAAATTTGATTTTAATGAAATAATTCACCCAAATATGTTCTTCTAACTAGAATTGGATTCTAATTTGACATTTAATTAGAATTAGATTTTAATTGAAATGGTCTCGCCCTAGAAATTTCTTCTGGAATTAGAGTTGGACTCTAATTTGGTATTTGATTTGAATTAAAGAAGTTCACCCTAAATTGTGAAATTAGAGTTGAACTCTAATTTTGCTATTTAATTGAAATTTGATTTTAATTTAATATTTCCGTCCTATAATTATGGAATTAGAGTTTGACTCCAATTCGATATTTAATTAAAATTTAATTTTAATTAAATAAATCCTCTAATTAAATTAATTGATTAATATGATAAATTAATTATTTAATTATTTTGATCAATTTTTCTAAATAGTTTAGACGATCTTAATTGCTAGATTCTTGAAATGTGTTTGCATATAATATTAGATATTATATAGAAAATATTTATATGATGAATATTTATTAGTGGATGATTATGGACTCGACCATGTGGACGTGTTGAATGAATGGTTTAATTCCTGTTACTTTATAGGCCTGCGAGCCTGTTGATATTGTTATTATTATGGGGCATGCGAGCTCTTAATTGTCTTGGAGGTGCGAGCCCGTTATTATTATTATTATTATTATTATTATTATTATTATTATTATTATTATTATGGGCACAGAGAGTCCAATTTCATTTAGGCCTGCGTGCAAACTAGCATAGGATACAGGTTGTAGCTGATCTAATTGAAGACGGGAAGAGGAGAAAACCTTGGAGATGACACATTGATAGTGATTCAATGCAATACCCCATAGGAATTGACCAACTAGTATTCCTTTTGACTCAGGAAGACTAGATAGAATTAGTCCATAATCATCCATACTAGTATATATACGTTTATTCGCATAATTGATGCATGATTAAATACTAGTATATATACGTTTATTCGCATACTAGTATGTGTGATGAGACCTATGCATGATAAATCTCTCACTAAAATATTAAGTCGATTTTATTATTTATCTTCCATCATTATAGTGAAAACCGAGAGTTGTAAATCGTCTCAACTTGTTGAGTACACTTAAGACTATACATTAGGGACATGTTTGACACTATGAAATATTTGATATTTTTAAATGATCGGTTCGACTTAACCAAAATTTATCTTTTGTTGAGTACACTCAAAGAGATAAGTTTTAGAAGCATGTTAAGCTAACACATAAGATGTGTGAAGATAAAAAGTTACCATTTTAATGATCTGGGAGTTGTATGGAGATACAATTGATAACAGTATCTGTCCAAATATTTTATTAAGATTTTCTTAGTACACTCAATGTCTTGATATAACATATGGGATCTCAGCCCAATGGGAGTCAAGTATGAATTCCATAAATTTATGCTAGAGGGTCATAAATTTGAGTTAAACAGTGGAAGCACAATTAATTTGATGAAAAACCATGTTGAATTAATTGATGCATTTTATATATTATTCTTTTACTTTTTGTCATTTATATTTATTGAATTATGAGTGACCATATATATATATATATATATATATATATATATATATATATATTTGAGTGACATACTCCAACAATCAAACCAAGTCTTCTTGGTTGGCACCGCAATCTGAGAATTGTTCTCAGGCATGAGAAAATTGGTTATGTCCTTGAGTAAAATTGGTTATGACTCAACTAAAGAAGAGGTGGCTGCTGTTATAAACACGGAGATGACGATAGTACTGCAACATGTGTGATGCTTGCAACTATACCACCTGAGTTTCAAAAGCAACATAAAGGTATAGATGCTAACACATGACTTTTCATTTCAAAGAGTTGTATGATAATAATCATGTGTGGAAGGATATGAGACTTCTAAGCAACTATACCAATGCAAAATGACAGAGGAATCTTTAGTAGTGCTCATGTACTGAAGCTGATTAACATTGAGAAGTATCAATTAAGTTCAATCGTGAACCTTGAACTAAGTATTGACTTAGTTCTGTAAGCTCTGCCAAAGATTTATTCATAGCTAATTGTGAAATTTTGATATGAATAAACTCAAGTGCAGACTCATTGAGTTTCTGAAGATGCTTAAAACTGTGAAGTCCAATATAAAAGTTAGTAGTGGGCAAGTCATTGATTCCTCTAAGGATATTAAGAGGAAATCTATATGGGCTTTGGGAAAGCATCTAAGATGGCTAAAACAGTCAATATAAATAAGGTCATTATCTAATCTACTTGAGAAAGGCCTCTTGGATATCAGATACCATATATGGATCTCACATTTGTATAAATATGCAGAAACTAAATATAAGTAGACTACTACAAAAGGAAGAAGTTGACCTACATGTTGAAAATAAGCAAAAGTTGTTGCATTGACTGTATGATCATACTTCTTGCTGCCTTTATGCTTAGTATTCGAATTAGAGAAATGTTATTTTGTTCTCACAATTATCAAGAACATTAAATAAATTTCATGTTTGTTCATGGGCTATTTTAATGTTAAGGACATGGGCTATTTTAATGTTAAGGACAATTGTTGTTCATTTTTTATAAGATCTAGATGGTTATGGTATATTACAAAATGACATTTATATTCTAAATACTAAGTATTCTATAACGAGTATAGAAGTTGAAAAATGCATAAAAGTGATCATCTGAATAACCTAAATCTAGCATCGCAAACTCACATAAATGAAATTGCAATTCCAAAATTACATAGAGGTGTATATTTGTGGTCAATTGATTTTGAATCATTTGACAAATGCGAATCATGCCTAAATGATCAAATCTCCTTTTTCTTAAAAGGTGAAAATCTGCACAATTGCTGGATCAAATACATAGTCATGTATGTGGATTCATGTCAATTAATGCTGGATGAGTTTCTCTTATTTCATCACATTTACTAATAACTATTTTAGAAATGGTCATGTATATTTGATGAAACTCAAGCATGAAACTCCTGAAAGGTTCAAGGGATTTAAGTTAGAAGTATAGAAATAATTAGTAACGATATTCTTACACTAAGATCCGATCGAGGTGGAGATGTCTTAAAGATGAAATTTTTGATTATCTAAAAGAGAATGAGATTTTCTTGTAGTGAACTCCTCACACACATTGCAACATCATTTGAAAAGGAGGAATCGTAAACTATTAGATATAGTGTGAGTAATAATAAGCCATGCAAAACTCCCAAAAACGTCATGCATTGATTGCAATATTCTACACACTAAGTTGTGTCCCATCTATGTGGTCGATGAAACTCCATACGAGTTATGGAAAGGTAGAAAGCCCAACTTGTCACATATTAAATTTGGGACTGCATCGCTTATATGAAGCGCATTGAATTGGATAAACTTGAGGCTAAATTCGATAAATACATATTTGTGAGAATATCTAAAATAGGTAATTGGATATCAATTCTATAATCCCATTAAGAAGAAGATGTTCGTCTCAAGACATATTAAACTCCTAGAAAAAGAGTTTATTCTAGAAGAGGACAGTGGGAGTACATTGATCTTGAAGGAGTTCAAGAATCCACAAATATAGTTGACCAAATAGATAAATCTGAGTCTGATCCTACGCCTACTGAGGGACATGCTCCTGATTAGGAAGTAGAGACTTTGTGAGGACACATCAACTCTATGTAAACCTTGTAGGATCATTCAACCTCTTAGAACATATGAATCCAAGATTACTAATCAAGTATTATTAATCGAGGATGATGAACCTATTAGTTACACATAAATAAGTCGAGTGTTGACTCAAAGAGATGGCAAAAGGCCATGAAATCTGGAATGAACTCGATGTATGAAGAAGGTTTACCATGTCTACCTTTCTTTACTATTATCTTCTCTCTTCTATTTATCAATGTTGAAACATTATTCTTATTCTTTTCAACAAATTATGAGGGACAACCTTAACATCAAGAGAATTCGGTGCTACTGATCGTATGTATTTGTTTCTTGCTTCTTCTAGTGTTCAAGGAAAGTGAATTGCATCCCTTTCCTTTCTAAACTTGTATGACATGTTTGATAAGGCAAATTGGATAGTCTTGGACTATATTCTTGTCCCTTCATATCTTACTCTATATATCAAACAAACTAATAACATAGTGTTTTCGTAATATTTATGCTGATCACTAAATATGAATGTTGGTCTACAGAATGATTTGAGCACTTGTACTCTCCATTGTACTGGGTTTCATGATTGGCCTAACTAACAACTTAGTATTACTACATCGCGCTTTATATATCTTTCGTTGTGAGCCCTAGTTGGCTGATTTGGATCTTATTTAGCAGTCTGCATCAGCTGGATTTCATGGCTTGCTGTTTACATCAGATTGGACTTAAACATTGTCCCTATTATAGTTAGCAAGAGAGGGCAGCACGGCTAACCATCATCTAGTGACACTTTTTTCTTTGAGTGTCGAGCAATTCTAGGAGCATTTATTGTCAGTTGAAGCCAATGTTGTTGATAAGTGGATATAACTTATCCATATTGCTTGAGTGTCTGTTGATTTTTATCATGTTTTTATGTCTTAAGGATGGTCCTGAGCTTCAAAATCATGGCGAATAATGGAGCAAAAATGAGTGTTGTTATAGGTTCTATATTGTAATCAAAGATTCTGTGAACAAAAAAGACTGACATGACCATGTGTAAAATTTAGGGTCTCAATTGTACTATTGTATAGTTGGTTGAGGTAGTGTAGGATTTGAGTTGGAGGTTTGAACAAGGAAGATGTCACGCCGAAATTTTGCTAGCCTTTCACCAAGTCTTTGCTCCAGTGACTAAAACAGAGTGTCCGTTGCTCGCTTTTCGCCTGGACTTCACTCGAGCGATAAAGCCTTCACTCGAGCTACATAGCACATTGCTCGAGCGACATAATACTTCGCTTGAGTGACAATGTTATACAGAAAACCCTACTTCGCGATTTTTGAGACTTTTATCAAACACATACTACCGAAAATGCCTAACATATAAATAACTCCGCCGCATATCGTGAAAAACCTAGATTGAACATTGAGCAACCTTGGAGAGCAATCCTACACTTTCCCAAATCCATATAAATCAAACACCAAACCCTTACTTCCATTGTTTTGTCAAGACATTGAAGATCAAGGAAGGTGATTGGAGGTCCAATCGTTGAAGAACGAGGAGTTCTTGGAAGATCCACTAGAGATAGACGAATTCAGAAAGATGGGAGTTGGTGCCGGAGCATGTAATCCAAGAGGGTTTTGGAAAATTACCGTCAGGGGGTCAGAAAGTCAATGTATTAGTTGAGTTTGATAGTACTGTAAGTCTGTTCATCTATAGTGGATCTGTATTGGCTTGTCCCCGGAGTTTTTACCTGGTTGGGGTTTCTCCGTCTACAATTTTTTGTGTTATTTAATTTTGTGCAATATATATTATACTGTGGCTGTTCAACATAGGATAATCGTAAGTGAACTCATCTGGACTAATTAATAATTGTGACTTGAACAACATTATTAATTCAATTGTTTAAATTTTCGCATAAACACCTATTCACCCCCCTTCTAGGTGTTAGTTGGGTTAAACCGTAGGTTTTTCAAGTGATATCAGAGCCTATCCTCGATTCCCAACCCATAAGTTTATCTAGATGAGTCAATTACTTTTCGTGCTTCCGTAGTTTGACAAAACCAATTATGCATACTGGAAATGTCTCTAGATGAGCGTGTTTGGGTTAGTGTGTAAAACAGTTGGTTCACTACCTCTACTATCGTGTCAGGTGTAGTTACCCTAATAGACCACTTTCGACTAAAGATGAACTTGCTGGTTGTAACTGGAATAGTAAAGGTCTTTTCGAATTGTTTATGGACGTGTCTCTCGAAGAGTTTAGGAGAGTATCTATGTGTGAGAATGCTAAAAAAGTATGGGACATTTTAGAGACTACTCATGACAGTATCAAACAACACCAAGCATTTAAGACGATGTTGACTTGAATCTCATATGCCAAAAGAAAAGAAAAAGTTGAAGACATTTGTTAAAGAGGGAGGACAGTAGTTTCACTAGTTGTAGAGGAGAGAAATAAATAAGAAACTAAATGAAATCATCACAACAAGTTAAAGACAAAATTACCCCACTGGGATTCAATATTCCAGTAAGAACCCGTAATTTTCTTTTAGACCTCAAGAAAAGTGCAATATAAATTGAGATCAATAAAACTAAGAGATTCAATTTATACATTTAATTTTTTTGCTTATGTGACGCTTAAATATCTCAATTTGAAAATTTTTGCAAGTGCCCTACAAACTTGTTATAACTTGTGACTGATCCCGCTAATTTCAAGTCTTTTAGACCAAGAAGTTGATAGCGAGCTCTCGAATAAACTTATTGGTCTTATGGTATATCTCAGTATCGAGGATGATACCAAAGATATGTATTTGTTTATAAACTCTTGTGGCGGATGGGTGATAGCTGTAGTAGCCGTTTACTACTATGCAATTTGTGCGACCAGATGTCCATAATTGAATATGCATGGGATTAGCATAAATAAAATGACACAGAATATCATGTATATGGTAAGTAGCAATATTTAGGTCGTAGATATAATAACATTTGACAGTTACTCTCATATTGAACAATACTGATTGTTTTATTAAAGAATAATCTATCCGATCCGTTTAGAAACTGGTTATATAGAGAGAGAATAGACTGAGCATCAAAGGAAATGGGTGTAAAGCCTAAACTAATGGGTTAATTTAATGGAAACCTAACCTGGTGTCTGGAGATCCCGCGAACTAGGTTCAACATAAAAATTAGTTATGATTGATTCAATGAGAAGCACTTCGGAGTTTTAACTCCTCCCCATTTCTATTATACAAATAGGTGTTGTCTACAAAAGATTGGTTAGGATAATCTATGTTTTTAATGATGACTATATCTAGTAAATAGTACAAGTGGAGTATTGTAGTACTCTTTATAGAACATCACCTATGTGAGTGGGAACTTGACTAGTTCTATGAGAAATTTACTTAGGCAAATTCTCTAGTGCACTTGTAGAACCAAGAAGGTTCAAGATCGAAATAATGAATGCAATAGAGAATCAATGTTTGATATGAAAGGCAATGTGTTTGATCTATTGTCTAGACTTACAATAACAATCGAAAGTTCTAATATTACACTCACTAATTAGCTGAGTTTGATACATTCTTACTAAGGAATGTTCAAAGTGAAAGCTACCGTTCCTGATACATTATATTTCAAACTCCTCTTCGTCTTCTTCATTATGGGTCAACTTTTTCCCTCTATGCAGGGATTGTGGGAATTAATGGTTTAAAATAATTTCAATGTGTGAATTGAATAAGTCTCCAATGAGTATGGTTACTAGACACGGCTCTTCAGCTGCAAAGGAATCATATTAAAAGAGTCATGTTGTTTCGAAATGGATATGACCATTTAAAAGGTGCATGATGAAAAGTCATAACCTTTTGACAAGGGTGAAATCTACCCAATTAATCATGAAATAGTACGACCTATTGGTTAATTTTTTTTTTTTTTACCAAAAGATGTAATTACTCGAAGAGACGTGAAAATTTATAAACAAGAGTCTTAATTCCATTTTATTCACTCCAATTATTTCTTTTTTTCCAAAATTAAGTCAAAATAATTTCCTAATTATTTTTTTGTCTTGTATTCGATATTTAGTATTCAATACATTTTGATCTTGAAGAGTACAGTCAATTGTTGGTTAGCGTGGCAAGATTAATATTATGGTATATTAATTGTGGAAGAAGCGTTTTATTTTGTGAGCCATTCATTTGATCATATTAGCACTAGTGCAAGACGAAATCTGTCTTAAAAAGATTTGCATCTGCATACCTCACTTTATTTCAACTCTCTCTAATTTCTACATTTCTATAAGTTCAAATTTGTGAGCGTATCTTGATTTCGGTAAGTCGTTACTATATTCGTATTTAAATGAACATATTTTTTGTTAAACAAAATATAATCATGCACCAATTTATTGAACATGTTAAGCATCATTATAGTAAAGCGTAAACAGAAAAATAACTATAATTTTTTTCAACAAGTAAAACCATACGCGAATGGTATTGGATATTATAATACGATCATGCATTAAGTTTTGCTATGTACACAACATTGTTTGAATACATGTAATTAGTTAATTAATTTCAATGATAACATAATCATGGAAAATATAAATAACTACAAATTAATGTTGAGAGAGGAGGTTAGGTATTGAATCAAAGCCAAAAGTTGTAACACATAACGTTCACCCATTAACACCCAATAGTCCAACACCTACCTATGCGCATTCTCTTTAATCAAGAATTTGAGTCGAAATAAATTGAAACAAACCAAGGAGGAGAAGGGAGAAGAGGAGAAGTCAAAACCATACCTTGATGTTGATGAGTTTGGGATGGATGAAGGATGTGGTTGATGAATGTGTCGAGAAGTGGGTTGTGGTCGTGTGTGCATGAGAAGCAAGAAGAGTGTAGGAGTTTTTTGGGTTTTGCCTTGTCAAGAAATGTCGTAACTGAGGGATGGGCCGTGTTTTAAAGACCCAGCCAATTTTTTTTTTTTTTTAATTTTACACCATGCGGTCGCATGGTGCAAATCCATGCGACCGCATGGAACAACTTACTCGAGCTACTATTGGCTTGGGTTAGTCCACGCATGGACTACCAGAATAATTTTACAATTTAAAATTTTCTAGTGAATTAAATTTTGGTATAAATGACTCATTTGGATATATAATATTCGAAAGTCAATTGATTGAAGCAACATGTTGCCAAAGAAACATCTCTTGTGAAAATTAATTAACTTAGAATATTAGAAGGAATTTGTATGTATGCTTGTTCATGCGGATATTAGTCGGCCCAAAGGAAGGTTAATATTTTGCCGAACTACTTTCACACTTGTAGTGGTAAACGTGTGACAATTAATAAGGTTTCCATGTGAATAATAAATCAATCCAAAGATGGGTTTATTATTTGACATGAGTAATTGTCAATGTTTGATCACTACACCAAAAGTACTACTTACAATTAATATTACTGTCCAAAGATTGATATTAATGATGTACTAGGTATCTTGAGATGAGACTTACCATTATTTGAATTTATTGATTATTGAATGTTAATATTAATATGAACATAATTTTCCCCTTTCTCTATACAGCTAGTTTATCTGCTACTACCATATCTGCAAATATTAATTCTATTCTCATGCTCAATGGGACAAGTTTCAAGGGTCGGAAAGAGAACGTATTAATTGTTCTTGGCTGCATGGATCTAGATCTTGCTCTCTGGATTGAGCAAGTGACTCCTCTTACGGAAGCAAGTTCATCGGATGAAAAGAGGAACTTTGAGAAGTGGGATCGCTCAAATCGCATGAGTCTAATGATCATTAAGTGCGTCATTCCGGAAGCCTATAGAGACGCGGTGTCTGAAGAAGTAACTAACACCAAGGATTTTCTTGCCGAAATTGAGAAATGTTTTGTGAAAAAAGATAAGGCTGAAACAAGCACGCTTTTGCAAAGCTTGATTTCAATGAGGTATAACGGCAATGTTATAAGGGAGTACATCATGGAGATGTCTCATATTGCTTCTAAACTTAAGGAACTAAAGTTTGAGCTGTCTCATGACTTGCTCGTGCATTTGGTATTGATCTCGCTTCCTGTACAATTCAGTCAATTAAGGTCAGTTATAACTGCCAGATGGAGAAGTGGTCTCTAAATGAACTCATTTCATATTGCGTGCAAGAAAAGAAAGAAGGAATATGAAACTACTCCTAAGGGTCCAACACAAAAGAAACAGCAAAAGGACAAAGGTCCCTATTTCTTTTGCAACAAGACTGGACATGTGAAGTACACCAAATATCACGTCTGACGTGCAAAGAAATGTACAATAAGTTTTGGCTTGTAGTTTAGACCATGATTGGTCCTACATTCTTCAACGTGAATCCAATGTGTTGAGCTCGAAGTTCCTTAAATATGATAAATTACAATTACTTTAGTCTATATATCAGTCCAAAAGTGATGTCTTGCTCAATTTTTTTATTTATTTTTATTTATAAATTAATATTATTTGTTATGTCCTCTTCCAAACTTCTATGTAGGTTCAACTTGATATTTTTATAAACCCACAAGAATTTCCACTCCCCCCAGCCACACACAAAACTATATCAACTAGGTGGTCAAGAAAGTACAAGGAAGCTCAATGCCACCTGCAAATTGCTACAATTGCACAAAAGGCAAACTAGATACATATTGAAAGAAGATGAATACTTTATTTTTTAGTGAACTTTCATTTTCTTGAAAATAATTTTAAAAATTACCTTTCAGGCTAAAGCCCTCCTTATCTGATTGCACTTCACTCAAACTTAGAACTCTATCTGACTACAAAACCCCCTTCATCTTTTTATTCATAACTACATTCTCGAGTCTCGAGCCTAACTTGAGTTTTGAATTTTTCTCGCTACTGCCACAGATTTCATCAAAACCTCCTGCAGTGCCACTCATTACCCTACACTATGTATGGACTGTCTCGCCAGGTATGCAACTACAATGCAGTAAAATGAGCAGGAACTGGCTAAAGCCACCTTGGAAGTCAGCTTATCTCGAGCTCAAGCCGCCTCAACTTTTGTTTACCAACTTTCCAAACTTAATGGCATAAAAAAGAGATACCTAGCAGTAAAAGACTTCATACAGAACATGGGAGACACAGTGGCTCAGCTCAGCCAGTCGTTGGCGGAGTTCAGTGGGATGCATGCAAGCCAAAACTTGTTTTGGCATGTTAGCAATGTGAAGACATGGGTTAGTGCTGCTTTAACTAATGAAAACACTTGTCTTGATGGGTTTTCGAGTCCTGCCATGGAGGGAAATGTGAAGATCTAAATAAGGAGTAGAGTATTGAATTGTGCACAAGTCACTAGTAATGCACTTGACTTGGTTAACCGCTTTGCAGCAAGACATAAAGCTGGTGACATACCTTGAGGACGTGTTTGATATACAATATTAGATGGTGTAGTACAAGAGAAGGGATTTCAACTTCTTTTTTGTCTTTAACCTTGTTTAGTGCGATCTAGTTTAGTACTCCTAATATTCTAAAACCTTGTTGGCTTGTGTGTGGATGTTAGTTAAAACGCTGAAGTATTTTGAATGTATTATGTTATTTTTCGCTGTGGTTTTATCCAAGAAGTGTTTATTTTATAACATCTACGTGGAACTTGACTTTGGTGCGTTTACTATGGGGGGAAAATCCATCATGTTACGCTTCAAAATTATGTGCGATTTGTTCTTCATCTTTTAATTAAATTGGTGTTCAATTTTTTTATATATTATATAAATGCTAAAGAATAACAAACCGGAGAAGCCATAAAGATTTGTGATTCAATAACATATTCAAAAGTCTTTCTACGTATCAATTGACTCCTATATCGATTTTCTGGCGACGTAGTTAGAAATAGTTGGAAGTAGAGAATGGACTTTGTAGCCCTTAGTTTACAAGAAAAATGTATTAAATTTATTTGACAACTTTTATAAACTTTTCATCCACACTTTTAATCAGTTTTATAAAAAAATTCGCGGTCAAACAATCCTTACTGTTATTACATTTAACCTTAAAATCTAGCTGAAGAACAGACAAAGAACTTATGACATTAGCAAAATCAGTAACTTCCACGATCTACATGTTTTATTTTGTATAAGATTGTACATACAGGAACCACAAACATATGGTAGAGATTTATTTCAATTTTTAGCATATTTTGATAAAAGTTCGATGAAATTTGTGGTTGAAAAATTGGAATCCTACAAATTATGTGATTAAAATTAATTATTAATTGTGACTTAAATTAGAATTTTAATTTTAATTTCCATCCAGGGCCATAATTACATAGTACAACACAAAACAACTATAAGCATGACTCTCATCTGTTCCATGTGAAGTTTTAACCTCATAACTCCCTTCTCCTCAAGCACCGTGCTCTATCCATTTCACTTCAATCGCCTTCATTTTCCTCGGTTTCGGTGGCAGTCTTTTCTCCATAGTCACCGTCAGCACCCACATCTTAACAAATAGCACTGTTGGAAAATAAGGTTCATGGGTCGCCCATGTCAGGTGACCCAACCCACAAGATATCAAAAATTGATAGGAGGGAATGTTTTGAATAGAATTCAAATTCATAACTTCCCTAACTCCCTACAACTCCCAAATATGAAATAACTCCCTGCAACCTCCTAATTGATGTTATGGAAAAGAGAAGAAAAAAGAATCATAGATTTTCGAATGGAAATTGACACCAAAATAGAAAAATGTCTAGAACCATATTTTTTTGTATAAAATTTTATAAAAATTGACACATAGATTGTGGCTAATAATTTTCTTCCATTATGATCGGGATTGAGACCATTGGAATGCAAGAAAATGTAGATTTTGGAGTTTTGAGATGCAAGGTGATTCAACCACACGAAGATCTTGAAATTCATTCTTTCAAGTAAGTATCCTTGACCAGTAATTCGTGTTAAAGAAAGCTGTAATTTCTTATATTAGTATAAGAGCTTCAAAGGTTGTTTTCCTAGCATATATCTTGCTGTAAATGAAAAGTAATGTGATGAAAAATGCATTGTATGATTTTTTTTTTTTTTTTTTTTTTTTTTTATTTAAGCTAGAAACAACATTGATGGTAAATTATGAAATACTCTACAGAATTCGTAAAACTTATACCATATATTCCGACAAGTATGTAGAATATGTCTGCAAAATTTTGCGTTGTTTGGATTTGTATTTTGGGAGAAAAATCGAATCCTAGTTACATCAAATACACTGCTATATAACAAAGAAGGAATTCAAATCTCCTTTGCACAACTTCACGGCCAATGCAATGCTGTATGGTTGAATAATTGTTTTGTTATTTCACCGTACATGTTTCCAATATCTTTTTTCTTGCTAGACAGAGTTTTTTTTTAGAATTTTGCTATTTACACGCTATTGTTTACACTCCGTTCTTACAAAATGATGTGGCATTTGTTTAAAAAAGATGGATATGATTGGTATGCAAAATCGGCCCAAACCTTTTTCCTTTTCAATTTGGCGCCATATCTTTTCCCCCAAATTTTGAGAAACCTTCAGCCGCGATCAACCAGACCATATTCTTCGGTGCCACCATTCGACAACCGGCCAAGACTTCCACCAGCCAACCCAACTAAAGTTGACGTTGCGGGTTCATTCTGAAACCACATTTCCACCCAACCCATCATCATTCACTCAAAGATGGTGAAAGACAACGATAACTTCCTTTTCCATAATAGTTTGCTTTTGTAGTTTCTGATTATGTAATGTGTTAAAGGATCCTTGTCACGAAAATTTGTAATCTTTCTCCCTCACGGCACTAAAGTACTACGCTCCAAAGATGAGAAATTAGTTTGCATCTTATTCTTGTTAAGCTCTTTCTTCGGTTGTCATTGTTAGCTTATTGTAAATGTTGTCCAAACCTGAATTTTTTTTCTTCATATGTAGATGAGAAATGACAATGACTGAATATCTTGCATCAGTTGAAAATTAGTTTACAAAATTTTGTTCTAACATTGTAATTGGTTCTATGTCGCAAGGAAAGAAAGTTTGCAAAATGTGGATGACCGTATTTTGGTGGAATCCGATAATGAGAATGTTTTGCACGATATGAACACTGGGTGATGAAATTTTAGGCAAAGATAATATGAGTGTTCTTCAAGTGAACAGGTGGGTGTGAAGTTCAGTGACGAAAATGCACTATACGATTTTTACAAAAGATATGTGTACGACAGAGTTAGACTCAACTAAAAAAAGATGTTTGAAAGTGAAATGAAATAACAGTTATATAAGCTAAAAAAATTATCTATTGTAAAAAAAAAAGTTCCCAACGGATCCAACACGAGCAGCAGCAGGCTTGCGGGGTGCTGGGTCTGCCCTTCGCTTAAGGGATATCTTGATGCATACCAGAGACTTGAGGATCTAAATATGTAGTTTCTTGATTGTGAGTATACGAAAGTAGTTTCACTCAAGGCTTTTAATTCGAACGAGGGAGGATATACAATTTCACTAGAGGGTCAACGTGGTGATTCTACTATGTCTGATGGAGGAAGTCGTATGCAAAGTTGCTCGAAGAGGCAGAGAAGTCCTTTTGAGAATGTTGTTGCCACAACAATAACCAACACCACCCCACACCAAACTCCGGTACCTTCATCGCTGCCAGGTCGCGGCATCACCAAACATCCCGGCACCGACCGCTAGTGCATTTCGCACCACATGTGACCACCACCACAACAGCAAAATACCATAAAACAACATGAAACCACCAGAAAAACAACCATGAACCACAAATCCATCACAAAAACAACCATCACAAACCCATTGTAACATACCAGCAACCAGAGCGTTCGTCGCTGCGGGAGGCGCTCTGATCTCGAGCTTCGCATGACGAAATCATAGCGCCGTGCACAGCTGCGATCTGATTTCTTCGCACCCAGTGGCGACCCCATTGATCGCTATGCACGGCGAACACAAGCATTTTTTAGCGGCAAACGATGATGGGTTCACCGTTCTCGGCGGCTGTTCAACACGATGTACCCATTGATGATGAATAAAAAAATGGGTAGAAGAGAGTGAAAGAAGATAGATAACGGTTGATGAAGGATAAAAAAAAATGGATATAAGAAATAGTAGAGATAGAATGGAAAGAATGAGAATGAAGAAAGAAAAATTAAGGGTGTGTTTGAGCCACATTATTTTGGAAGAATGTATTCTGGAATAGTAGATTGATGGAGAATGTATGATTGAAAAAAATTATTGATGTGATGGAAAATATTATTTTATTGAAGAATGTATGATTGAAAATAAGCAAAAGAATGAGAAAGAAAATTTTAATGTGTACCAAACAAGGGCTAACTAAGAAATAGTAGAGGGAGTATGTAAAGAGAGAGAGAAAGAAGAAAGAAAAAATGAAATGTGTTTGAAAATTAATTTTATAATATTATTATTAATATTGAATTATTTAATTTTTATATAAATAAACTTTAAATTTGATTTTTGAAATGGTAACTTGCAAAATTTAGTTTCTTGTAAATTTCACAAAAATATTTGTACAGCCCAGTTAAAAGGCAGGCCTATCAAACCAATGCATAACCCATGTCTTTACCAAATTTACATTGGAATACACTGCTTAGTTGATAAAGAAAATGCACGCCCACCTCCTCAAGACTTTTACACTGTAATTGGTTGACAGAGTTACAAATAACTAAACACCATCTTCATCGAAAGATGTCATAATTTAAAAAGCTGAATTGGTTACCACATTAATTTAGATTGAAAATAGTAAAAAAAAAAAAAAAAAAACCTTGATAATAAATATTAGTCTCAGTGGGAACGATTATTGGACTAAAAAATTCCATTATATTTCTTGTCATGATCCATACATTTTCGAAATTAATCGAACAACTTTTTGGCATTATTGACGGTGACTAATTTAGTTACATTACTTTTTGTTATTAATTCTAGCTTTGATTTCAGTTTTTGTTTTCATTTTGTTTTCTTTTTAAATTGAGCTTTTTGTTTTTTTGTTTAATTGACAAGAACCTAAAGGAAGTAATAGCTCAACAACATGGGAGATCCTGAAATTAATGAAGATAACATGGATTGGAGAGTTATGTGTCGTGGCACGCTATAAATTGAAAGGCATGCACTTATCGAAATCATTATTATCTCTAACAATTATATGTGAGTGTTATAGCAATTGTGACAAATTCGATCAATTGAAGACAAAAAGGTCGTTATCGGAACACTTGCAAGAGATGATCAATGAAAGTCAAGATAGAAGGAAAGTACGCTCATCAAATCCCATCAAGTCAAAATTTAAAGATATTAAACATAAACGTTTTGATTTCATATGTAAAGGTAAAACGCTTTAATAAATGACAATGAATTATTGAAAGCTCAAAGTGAATTTTTATGCACAACAAAAAATATTCTACAAAACTATTTGCATAAAGATTATTTTTTAAATGTAAAGATCTCAAATGTATATTTAGAAATAACTACCTACCTTGAAAAATAAAGTTGAAAATATCCCTCAAAAGATTACACCTTTTAAAACAATAAAAGAGAGAATTTGACAAAAGAGTGAAGCTTCTTTCGTATACTCACAATCAAGAAACTGCATATCTAGATCCTCAAGTCTCTGGTATGCATCAAGATATCCCTTAAGCCAGGGGCAGACCAAGCACCATGCGAGCCCACGGCCGCCCGTGTTGGATCCGGTAGGAAATTTTTTTTTTTTTTTTTTTTTGACAATAGATAACTTTTTTAGCTTATATAACTGTTATTTCATTTCATTTTCAAACATCTTTTTTTAGTTGAGTTGGTTAGAGCTTACAATTCTAACAAGATGTCTCTGGTTCGATTCCATAGTTTGCAATTCATATATTTTTAGTTCTCCAATTTTTACCAAAATTAATGGCAATAAGGAGGAGGGAGTCGAACTTGTGACTATCCTTAAAGATTATAGGGAACTTGCTGAGTTTGATATTATGGTTAACATAATAATATATATTAAGGTAGGGTGATAAGGAAACGGAAAAGTTGAGAAAGGAGGTGGGGTATAAAGGATTTTATTGCAAGGTAGTGTCAATGAATGATGCTCAATTTTTAATAATGAAGTTATCTTGATAACAACTTTAGGTCAATACCAATTCATTTCCCGAAGTTGTCATTCTGCCATGATCTATCTCAATTTTGCCATGTGATTTTTTACATTGACTACTTCACTAAGTAGGCCTTTTGCAAATATATTTAAGCTAATGCTTTCAAGTTTATTTGGAATAACATCATTTGTAGGTGCATCATGCCATACTTGCTTGGAACGTAATTCAACGAGAAGACGATCGAGAAAGTATATCATGAGTTGGACATTTAAAAGCACTTTTCCTTTCCACACCACCCCAAGCCAATGGCTAGGTCTAAGTCATCAATAAGATCATTCAAGGTGAATGCCTTTTGTTGACCTCTAAAATTGTATCTCTGAGCTGTTAACAGATCCCAGAGTCTCTCATGTCTAGCTAAGTCTTTGCTCTTGCGCACTTGGACACACCGTTAGCCATGCGTGACCTTCTCCGGAGGGGGTGGAGCCGGCCGCACGCACTCCCACGGTCAAGTTAGTTGGAGTGGAAATATATATGAGTGTGTGAAGGCTAAAATGTGAGCCTCCAAAGTATATAAGGGGGTCGGCCTTGGGGAGATAAATAGAATAGTATAATATAGAGAGAATTGCTTAGTATTGAGAGTCCAATTTTGTATTACCTTTGAATGACACAATGTGTGTGCTTTTATACTGAGTGATCACATAAGGATCGTTCGATGACTGAACACGTGGCCTCATCCTAGCGACTGAGATCTCTTGTCATAACTTCAATGCATTCAATGCTCTGACTAACATTACCTCTGATATGTGAGACTAGGATTGACTTGTGTGATTGATGTAGCCGCCATTGTAGTGTATTGTCACATCAACCACTTGCCATGAGATCTTATTATAAGATCCTTAATAGAACGGCCCCATTGCATACGCTCCTTATGATAAGGGTTTGGTCGAGCGAATAGGTTCAGTCCTAAGAGGTTTGACCACTACGGGTTCGGACTGTAACCTTTGAGGTCATGGATTCGGATTGATGTGGGTTCAGCCATTATTGAAGGATGATCTGTGGACATCTTCCACGTGTCGTACGCTGGGGTCCTATTTATAGGGGTCGTAACAACTAGTCCCCAAAATCCATGTATGATTATTTATAATGCGTGGACTTGAAGTAGAGAAGAAAAGTGGGGTCGTAATAACTAGTCCCCGAAATATATGTATAATTATTTATATAGCGCGTGGACTTGAAGTAGAGAAGAAAAGTGGGGTCGTAACAACTAGTTCCTGAAATCCATGTATGATTATTTATATTGTGCGTTGACTTGAAGGCCGGGCCGTGGTATCCATAGACGGGTTGTGATTATAAAGGCATAATGGAAGCCTTCTGAACCTATTGTAATGAAGGAAGTAGACAATGCGAGACCATATAGGCGAGCCTGTTGTAGAAGAAGGTGCGAAGCTTGGCTGGCGAGGCTGTTATAGAAGAAGGTACCAAGCCTGGCTAGCGAGCCCTTGAAAGTAGAAGAGGCGAGGCCATATAAGCGAGCCTGTTATAGAAGAAGGTACGAAGCCTGGCTGGCGAGCCCTTGAAAGTAGAGGTGGCGAGGCCATATAGGCGAGCCTGTTATAATAGAAGGTACGAAGCCATGTTGGCGAGCCCTTGAAAGTAGAAGAGGCAAGGTCATATAGGTGAACCTGTTGTAATAGAAGGTGCGAAGCCCTGTTGGTGAGCCCTTAAAAGCAGAAGAGGTGAGGCCATATAGGCGAGCTTGTTATAGAACAAGGTGCGAAGCCTGGCTGGCGAGCCCTTGAAAGTAGAAGGAGGCACATGGCATGATGATTTGACATTAACGCAGGTTCCCAAGTTATGAAATGATTATGGCTAAGACGGTCTCCTTTCTCGTGTTACGGGAACATTTAATACCTAATGATGACTATTGGTGATAGCTGGGGTATGTGACTCGAGCCCATTATGCGTATGATGCACGCGTCAATCGCAGTCGTTGATTTGAAATGGTGATGAGCGTCTTTTCATTTTAACGTTGCTGATGCGAGGACACGTGTATGGCTTAGATAAAAAGTAGGGTTAATCCTACAGCTGAGCCGCATTCCTTCCGTATAAAAGGGTTTTCTACCCAATTTTTCTGGTTTTTTCACTTTCGCGAAAATTTTTCTATGTGTTTGGAGGTCTTCTTCTCTGCATTCTCGAGTCTTCCACTGGTTTCTTGCTTTGTTTTGTATACATTGACTCTCCCTTAACCCTTCGATGTAAGTGTTAAATCTAGTTCTTCTTTCTGTTAGTTTTTCAAACAAAATGGCCTCTTCTTCGAAGAAAAACAATTTTGGGGGTTCGTCCAAGGAGGAGGAAACGACCCTCTTCTATGCTGAGGCTGGTTTGCCTCCACCCATTCCTACTGCTAGGATAATGGAGGTGATGGGGATATCCCATAGTGTTGCGATGATGCTAGAGGGGCCTATAGATTATAGTGTGGGGTGGGGGGCGTCCCAATGGCCTTCTTCTATAGGGAGAAATATAGGATCCCTGAAACCGTAGAGATGTTTGTGCCGACCTCTAATGAGAGAGCATGTTATCCCAGACAGGGGTGCGTTGCGGTGAGCGATGCCATTTTGGCTAGGGGGGATGAGGTTGCCTCTGCACCCATTTTTTAGATTTTTGCTTAGGCAGTACAACTTGGCTTCGACCTAACTGGTACCAAATGCGTGGAGCCAAATAGCGGGGCTTTCTTTCTGTGGAAGGAGGTCACTCTTGGTGAGGATATGCCTTCCCATGTATTTCAAACTCTTTTCCAACCTAAAGCCTCTAGTGGGGAGGACGTTTGTAAGGGGTGGTACTGCATTAACCCCTGGGGTTCGCATTCTCCCTTCATTTGGGGCACTCTTTCTTCAATTAAGACTGGAAGTCCTTTTGGTTCTGGATAAGGGGTACTGGCAGACATTGGAGGGGGATGTAATCCCAGAGATAACCGTGTCGACCCTGTATCATGAGTATAGTGAGTGTAGTATTTAGTTTGTTAATTCTTTTGTGTATTGTACCTTTGTTTTTTTTTGAATCGTGAACTGTTCAGTTGCTGCAGATTGGTTCGAACTTGACCCCTCGGAGTGGTCCATTACAAGGGCCACAAACGTGATCGCCAAACGAGCTTTGTTCGTGACACATACTCTTGTCGACCCGTGGTAAGATATAATTTTCTTCTTTTTCGTCGTCCGAGGTGTATAAGTTCTTCATTGGTGTTAATTGTTTGCCTATTTTATTTGTAAAACAACATCAGAGGAAAGATTACCCCAAGCCTGACATGTTCCACATGAGGCGTTTGGCAGAGGAAAGGAAGAGGAAACCTCTGAGTTCGAGTTCTTCCACCTACAAGAATCAGAAGGATGAGCTGAACCGTCTATCGAAGGCAAACCTAACGCCTCAGCTTGAGAACAAAGGAGAGAAAAAAGGCAAGGAGGTTGTCGAATGCTCTGGTGAGGGGGAGAAAAAGAAAAGGAGATTGATTCAATCGAAGAACAAGGGACCTCCCCCTCCTCCCACACAGCAGACCTCATTAGAGGAGTATCTGAGGGATCCTATCAATGTGAAGCCCTTGAACTCCATAAAGGTTATAGATGTTTAGGAGGGCATTGAAGAGGGGGAGGGGCTGGTTAGGAAGAAAAGGAACCGTCAGGTCCGGATGGAGGGTCCTTCCGAGTTTAAGGCTCGGGATTTCCTTGAGAGTCGACCTGATGAAATTGCTCCAAAAGTACTGAAGATGCTTCCAGCTGAGGTCCAATCAGCATCGAGGATCCATTACAAGTATTGGACTGATACGTATTCCTCTCATGCTGAAACTTTTGACTTTGTGGACATGCTGGAGGCTGGATTGGCTTTGCAGGCTCGTTCTCAAGGCTTCATCCTTAATGCTCAAATGGATATGAAGAGGCTGCAGGAGCGGAACTGTGAACTTGAAGAGAAAGCTGCCAATGCTGAGTTGGAAGCTGGCAAGTTGAAGGCAAAGGCTTCAACACCTGATGAGGTAATTGAGACCTTCAAAGCGAAGCATGCTGAAATGGAGACAAAGGTTGGATAGCTCTTCAATGGAAATGTTGAGCTTAAGGAGGAAGTCCACCTTTGTAAATACGAGGTGAATGCTTTGACGAAGCGGGTGGAGAAATTAGATAATTTGCAGAAGATTGCTTCGTCAGCTTTGGAGGTGGCAAGCAAAGAGAGAACAGCCCTAAGTGCCCAAGTCACTGACTTAACTGCTGAGGTTGCAAGTCTGAAATAGCAATTAGTGGAGGCAGGAGATGTGGCAGTGGACAATTATGTTGCTCATTTCCATGAAACGGCTGAGTATGACGGCCTCGATTTGTACTGGATGAATTCGCATACAATGAAGTCTTTGGGAGGGTTGCTGAACTCCATCCCCAGCTGGACTTGAGTCCCTATTAAGGAATAGTTCATTCCAGCGGAACCATCCATCCCAACCAATAGAGAGGGCATCTCTGGAGAGCCCAACGATCCGGTAGTTTTTTTTTTATATTGACTTTCACACAGCCATGTAATGATCTGTTTTTCTTTTAATGAAATCTCTTTTTTCTTTGCTGAATGGGCTTGTTTACTGCTTTAAAATGAGACAAATGGACTCACCATGGATAGACAGCATTCGAGCTGATTGAAATAATTGAATTAATCATAAGTCACATAGGTTTGCCATGGATAGGACGACCAAAGGTCTCGTCATAAAAATCATTTAATAACAAATTTGATCAAGACTTGATGAATACCGTATGGACTTATCACACACAAGTCGTGCCAGACCGGTTGTACTTAGGATTTGTAGGGTGCCAAACTTTTATTTCATAAAAGATGCTACAAATAAAACGGTTCGTCTGAAATGGTTGGACGCATGGGTTTGCCATGGATGAGGACGGCCAAAGGGCTCGTCATGTAAATTGTTTAATAAAATATTTAATTAAGACTTGATGAATACCATATGAACTTACCACGCACAGGTTGTGTCGAACCCGTTTTACTTAGGATTGTAGGATGCCAAACTTTTATATGATAAAAGATGCTACAAGTTGAAGCGGTTCGTCTTAAACAATTGGACGCATCGGATGGCCATGGACGAGGACATCGAAAGGGCTCGTCATATAAATTGTTTAATAATGAATTTAATTAGGACTTGATGAATACCATATGAATTTACCGCACACAAGTCGTGCCGAACCGATTTTACTTAGAATTGTAGGATGCCAGACTTTTATTTGATAAAAGATGCTGCAAGTTGAAGCGGTTCGTCTTAAACGATTGGATGCATGATGGGATGGCCATGCATGAGGACGGCCAAAGAGCTCGTCTAAATTGTTTAATAACAAATTTAATTAAGACTTGATGAATACCGTGTGAACTTACCACACACAAGTCGTGCTGAACTGGTTTTACATAGGATTGTAGGATGCCAGACTTTTATTTGATAAAAGATGCTACAAGTGAAGCGGTTCGTCTTAAACGATTGGACGCACAGGCATGCCATGGATAAGCAACTAATGAGCTGATTTAGCAAGATCTTATAAGTATTTTATGGACTTGTCATACACGGGTCATCTAATAGGCGATGTGACTAGACTTGACGAATAGTTGGGTTCGCCATACACAAGCCGTTAAAGAACTGAACACGGTTAAAACACCGAAATTTTATTCTGTAGAAGAAAAAATGGGGGGAACTACGAACATATGCCACAACACTTAATATCGGTAGAAAAGAAAGAAATTACTGATAGTGGATTCTTAGATGTTCGACATTCCAGGGATGGGGTTGCATATTCCCATCCAAAGTTTCAATCCTGAAGGTTCTTGGCATGACCTCTTCAGTGATGCGGTAGGGGCTTCCCAGTTCGGGCCTAGGGTTCCTGCACCGGGTTCTGCAAGTTGAAGCGGTTCGTCTTAAACGATTGGATGCATGATGGGATGGCCATGCATGAGGACGGCCAAAGAGCTCGTCTAAATTGTTTAATAACAAATTTAATTAAGACTTGATGAATACCGTGTGAACTTACCACACACAAGTCGTGCTGAACTGGTTTTACTTAGGATTGTAGGATGCCAGACTTTTATTTGATAAAAGATGCTACAAGTGAAGCGGTTCGTCTTAAACGATTGGACGCACAGGCTTGCCATGGATAAGCAACTAATGAGCTGATTTAGCAAGATCTTATAAGTATCGTATGGACTTGTCATACACGGGTCATCTAATAGGCGATGTGACTAGACTTGACGAATAGCGTATGGGTTCGCCATACACAAGCCGTTAAAGAACTAAACACGGTTAAAGTAACATAACACCGAAATTTTATTCTATAGAAGAAAAAATGGGGGGAACTACGAACATATGCCACAACACTTAAGATCGGTAGAAAAGAAAGAAATTACTGATAGTGGATTCTTAGATGTTCGACATTCCAAGGATGGGGTTGCATATTCCCATCCAAAGTTTCAATCCTGAAGGTTCTTGGCCTGACCTCTTCAGTGATGCGGTAGGGGCTTCCCAGTTCGGGCCTAGGGTTCCTGCACCAGGTTCTTTAGAAGAAAGGAACACTCTTCTTAACACAAGATCGCCTCTTTTCAACGATTTCTTCTTGACCTTGGTGTTATAGTACTTGGTCATTTTTCTTTGGTAAGTGGCTAGTTTAATTTGAGAGTCATCTCTCATTTCTTCAAGGAAGTCCAACTCGCATCGTTTGATCTTCTCATTTGAGACCTCATCGAAATGCAGACGATGAAGCGAAGGTAAGCCCACTTCAACGGGGCTCATTGCTTTGGCGCCATATGCCATGGAAAAAGCGGTCTCTCCCATTGTAGTTTTACTCGTGGTGCATATCACCCACAACACATGGAATAGCTCATCCACCAACGCCCTTTTCGACGCATCAAGCTTCTTATTCGTAATTTGCGTGATCATTTTGTTCACTGCCTCCACCTGGCCATTAGCTTGGGGTGGTGTGAGGAAGAAAAATGTTTCTTGATACCGAGCTCTTCGCCCATGTCTCTGACTTTCTTATTGTCAAACTGTTTCCCATTATCTGACACAAGTGAATGGGGGATCCCGAACCGACAGATGATATTCTTCCATACAAATTTTGAAGTGTTGGCCTCGGTTATCTTTGTCAGGGGTTCAGCCTCGACCCATTTGGTAAAGTAGTCGATGGCAACAATTGCATAACCAGCGCCTCTTTTCCCTTTCGGAAGTGGTCCATCAAGTCAATCCCCCACTTGGGCTGGATACAGCAGTTAGCTCTTGAGATGGTTGTCGTTGAATGGAGGAAAAATGTTGACACTTATCACACTTCCTGACGAACTGGATCGCATCTTTCTTCAGCGTTGGCCAGTAGTAGCCTTGCCTAAGTACCTTATAGGCTAGGGCTAGACAGACGGTATGGTTCCCACAAATTCCTTCATGAACTTCCCTTTGGACATAGTTGGCCTCTTCTCCCCCAGTGCATCTCAAAATGGGCGTTAAGAATCCTCTTTTGTATAGTACTTCATCTTGACGCACATAATAAATGGCTCGGTGCCTCAACTTCTGAGCTTTTTCCTTCCTCTCATGAAGGGTTTGGTCCTTTAAGAATGCAACAATCGGCTACATCCAAAAGGGGGTTCAATCCACAAGACCTCCTCCCATTTGGATATGGACAGTTGAGAGAGGTGTTCAATTGACACAATCTTGAGGAGTTCTGAATCTTTACTGCTAGCCAACTTGGATAGGGCTTCGGCATGTGTGTTTTCTGACCTTGGTATCTATACAAGATCAAACTTGTCAAAGTGGAAAATAAGCTCCCTGGCCTTCTTCAGGTAGGAAGCCATGTTTTTGTCTTTTGCCGCATAATCCCCTCTGATTTGGCTCACCAGTTATGAGTCGCTACTGGTCGTCAGCCTCTTTATCTGCATCTCCTTTGACAACTTGAGACCTGCAAGCAGGTCCTCGTACTTAGCAGCGTTGTTAGAAGCTCGAAACCCGAACCTAATGGTACAACAAAGTCTGTGTCCTCTGGGCTTAACAAAATAACTCCAGCACCCGAACCTGTCTCGTCGGATGAGCCGTCTGAGAACAGGCACCAAATAGGAGGTTCCGGAGCCTCTGTTTCCATGTCAACTTGTAGTCCGACGAATTCGACTCTGAAGTCTGGTTTAGCCTATCCTTTTACCGAAACTCTTGGTTTGTATGAAATGTCAAATTCACTCAGCTCAATTGACCATTTCATCAATCTCCTAGAGGCATCTGGCTTTTGTAAGATTTGTTTGAGTGTGAGAGTGGTTAGTACCTGGATGCTATAAGCCTGAACGTAAGGCCTCAACTTTCTACATGTGGTCATGAGTGAAAAAGCTAGTTTCTCCATGTCTGAATATTGAGATTCTACGGAAGTGAAAGCTTTGCTTACATAATAGACTGGCAACTGAGCACCATCTTCCTCCCTTACCAACACCAAACTCACGACTCTGCTGATACAGATAGATGTACAATGACAAGGTCTCCCCTTCTTTAGGCTTTGAGAGGAGGGAGGCTTGCCCAAAGTGCTTCTTCAGCCCTTGGAAAGCCACTTCGCACTCCTCATTCCCGTGGAACTTCTTCCTTCCTTTGAGAACTTTGAAGAATTGGAGACACTTATCCGTAGCTTTTGATATGAACCGGTTTAATACAGTGAGGCGACCTATTAAACTTTGTACTTCTTTGGGTTTACTGGGGGACAACAAGGCCTTGATTTTATCAGGATTGTCTTCTATTCCCCATTAATTGACCATGTAACCCAAGAACTTTCTAGAGGACACACCAAAAACATATTTCAAAGGGTTCAGTCTCATCAGATATTTTCTCAAAATATTGAAGGCCTCGATTAGATGTCATGGTCTTCTGCCTCGAGACTTTTTACGAACATATTGTCCACATACACTTCCATTGTTTTATCAAGAGGTTGGAAACATTCGGTTTACCAGCCTTTGATATGTGGCTTTTGCATTTTTCAAAAACGACATCACTTTGTAGCAATAGAGTCCCCTGTCGGTGATGAACGAAGTGTTCTCCTCATTAGGTGGATACATGGGGATCTGGTTGTACCCTGAGTATGCATCGATAAAACTCAGCAGTTTGTTTCCTGCGGTGGCGTCTACCAGCTAGTCAATCCTTGGGAGTGGGAAGTTGTCCCTTGGACATGCCTGGTTGAGGTTAGAGAAATCTATGCAGACCCACCACTTGTCGTTGTGTTTCTTCACCAGCACTGGGTTGGATACCGACTTTGGGTAGGTCGCTTCGCAAATGAACCCATTAACCACCAGCTTTTGAACCTCCTCTTTCAGATCTTTCAGAGCCTCATACCTTTCTAGATTCACTGTTCTTCTCTTCTGTTGATGTTGATTGAGTAACTTGTGATCGGAAAGTCTTTAGCTTCTCTAGCTTATTTTTCTGGGCATTCCTTGATTCTCCTTGATTATTGCACATTTAGTACATTCTTCATCCTTTAATATCTGCATTCCTATGATTATTTGGTGCCTAAATACACTAAGTACTTCTATATCTTGGTTTAGATTACAAATGGATGAAAACGGAGGAAACAAGAAGAAATGAGCGAAAAAGGACTAAAGTGGAGGAAAGTGAAAGTTCCAGGACTGAAGTGCAAAAACTCTAAACTTGTTTCTAACATTGTGACAAAGATTCGAGAGTTTTAGAGGTCAATTGGATGAGGAAAGGAGTCAAGGGTTGAAATAAAGCCAAAACATTATCACATATCAATATTCAAGTTGAAAAGTTTTGCACCGATTTTTAGCCTCATATTGAGACCAGTTTTTGACATGGAAAATGTTAGAGTTCGAAGATTTTATCTTAAGTAAAGTTGTAGCCCTTGGTGTTATCTTTCCAATACATCTTGAATCACCTCAATTTGATATCGGGAGAGAAAGATATCATCGAAATACTGAAGGCTATCCGGTAGAAAATTGGAAAAACCACGCGGTCGCGTGGTTATAAATCCATGCGATCGCATGGATATTACTGAGAGCTCAAAAGTTGAATTACTTTGTTCCATGTGACCGCATGGGTTTATACCAAGCGATCGCATATACTTAAAAAATGGCAAGATTTCCTAGTTTTGGAAAATTGCCTAAACACCTATGGAAACGCGTTTTGCTTGATTTTCTAGACCTAAATACATCAAAACACAGCCAAAAGCCATTCTTCTACATCTTGGGCGTTCTTCAACAAATCTTTGAGCACAAAAACTCCATGGAAGGCTAATCAAATCATGTGAAGCAAGGAAGGAAGGAACTCGATTTTGGAGATTTCAAGTCATTTATTTATATTATTTGGTATTTATTTTGTTAAACTCTCCTAAATCTAGATTTTTATCTTTAAGAATTATTTGTGAAATTGGTTTAACATGTGTTAGATTTTTCATAGAATCAATCATGTTTTTTCTATCGAACAATCGAAGTATGTGTTTAATTTCAATTCCTTTTAATATTATTGGTGTGATTATTTACTACCTTATGCTATATGTATATGATTGATTTGTAATCTAATTTCATTAATTTTTTGTGAAAATTGTGTAGAGAAACTAGAATGTTTGTAAATCATATTGGTCTTGAATGTTATATCTTCCGATTAGAGTACTAGGAGAATTGTGATATCAATTTGAATAAGTGATGTTGAATGATCTGAACCAGGTGAGGGAATTCCAAAGCTTCACTACAATAATTCACTGAATTTTATCTCAAACTTTGAATAATTTCACCCATTTTTAGTCCTTTGAATAATTTCTCATCTCCCTGTGGATACGACACCCCAAAACTATACTACGGCACCGTGTAACACTTTGGGCGCAATCAAATTTTGGCACCGTTGCAGGGGAGATGGTACAAAAAACTAAAGGGATCTACTGAAAAAGGGTGACATCGTTCTTTACTTTTGATTTTAGTTAATTTAATTTTCTTATTTTTTATTTTATTGTTTTCACACATTTTTTGTGTGTTTTATGAGCAGTGATTAGGGTGAGCAAGCCCTACCGAAGGACTTCTTCCGGTGTTTGAAAATCTCTATAACCCTATCTTTGACTTTGCATCTATTGTCACGAACACCACATCACATAACACAATATCTGATAGTGAGCATGATGCACCTTATAGGACTTTACATGATGATCTTCACCCCACACACACATTCACACCATCATGCATTATGTTTCCACCTAATATGGGCATATGGAACTTAAACCGGGAATGATTCAACTTCTTCCCAATTTCCATGGACTTGAAAATGAAAACCCATACGTGCATATTAGGAAATTTGAGAAGGTGGTCGCAACCTTCCACAATTAACATGGTACAATGGATGCAATTAGGCTTAAATTCTTCCCATTTTCTCTTAAGGAAAGGGCGAAAAGCTGGTTGTATTCATTGAGACCACGTTCGATTAGAACTTGGGCAGATATGACTCAGGCATTTTTTAGTCAGTACTTCCCACATCATAAAACTAGTGTCTTGCAGAAACAAATCAATTCATTTGCCCAAAAAGCTCACGAAACCCTATACCAAGCATGGGAAAGGTACAAAGAACTCCAAACTCTTTGTCCCCACCATGGTTATGAGAGTTGGTGCATTGTGAGCTATTTCTATGAGGGGTTAACATCTAGGGAGCGTCAGTTTGTTGAGATGATGTGTAATGACAATTCCTACAAAAAGATCCAGATATAGAATACTTAGATGACTTAGCTAAAAAAGCCTATACTTGGACTGGACCTAGTGCCACTGAGAATACTAATAGGTCACGACTCGCAAGTAACCCCACTAACACATGTATCTATCATCTTAGGGAGGAGGATAGCCTTAGAGCAAAGGTAGAGACCCAAACTAGAGAACTTGAAACCCTACGTGCTATAGACTCGAAATCTATACAGAATGCATCTCGTGTTGAGTCTAGTGGTAACTGTTTCGTGTGTGGGGGAACTAATCATCCAGCACAAGAGTGCTTTACTTTTGAGGAGATGAGGAGGGTTTACGAGGAACACTGTAATGTCTTAGGCATGTATACTCCTTTCTCTGAATCTTACGATTCGGGGTGGCGCAATCACTCAAATCTTAGCTGGATGTCTGAAAACCAGCTACCTGCATAGCCCCCTAGATCATACCTGCACCATGTCATGCACCTTCATCTTTTAAGAACTCTTTAGAAGACACTTTACACGCTTTTATAGAGGCATAAGGTAAAACAAATAAAAAATTTGAGACTATGATTACCCAAATTGTTGAGGAAAGCAAAGAAATAAAAAAATCATATGTCTAAATTAACCAATGCCTTAACTGTAGTGGAGCATGAAAAATTTCCAGCACAAACTCAACCAAATCCTAAGGGACAACACATGGCACAAATCTCAGGGTTAAAAAAAACAATCTTAAGGAAGTAAATGCCATCAAAACTCGAACTGGGAAGATTATAGAACCAACCCCCAACCCAAGGGAAAATGAAAATGAGTCTAGTGAGTCGAATGAGACTACCCCTAGTGAAGAGGTAGTGGAAAATCTATCTAGAGTGTCTTTCCCTCAAGCTCTTAAGTCTACCTCGAAATTCGCTGGCCATCATAATGAGATTTTAGAGCACCTAAAGCAAGTAAAAATCAATCTGCCGCTCTTGCATGTGATTTCACAGGTTCCTACTTATGCTAAAGTCCTTAAGGACTTATGCACTGTCAAAAGGAAACATGAAGTCAAGAAAACTGCTTTCTTGACCGAGCAAATGAGTGTTGTGATAGATCAAAGGACCCCACCAAAGTATAAGGACCCTGGTTGTCTTACTGTGTCTTGCGTCATTGGGAACCACGAGTTTGCACAAGCTCTTCTTGATTTAGGAGCAAGTGTAAACCTCATGCCTTATGCAATTTACTTGTCCGTAGGTTTAGGTGAGATGAAGCGTAGACCTCTGTTGTCTTACAATTAGCTGATAAGTCCACTATTAGACCTAGGAGAGTAGTTGAGGATGTATTAGTTCAAATTGACACATTTTACTATCCTGTGGATTTCTTGGTTTTGGATGTAAAGGCAGTAAATGTTGACTCTAAGATTCCTATTATTCTTGGCAGGCCTTTCCTTGCCACAGCTAATGCTCTCATTAATTGCAGGAATGGTCTTATGAAGCTATCATTTGGAAACATGACTTTAGAAGTCAATATTTTCAACATCACTAAGCAGACAGAGGAGGATGACGAGTGTCATCAAACTTACATGATCGATACACTTGCCCAAGAAGTATTTGAGGATGTGTTTCTTGGACCAGTAACTACTGACTACAACTCTTTGAACCCTTCTCTCTTAAATTCTGAAATTTTAGCAAATTACAATGATGAAGAGTATGCTAACAATTGTTCTATTTTTTTTTGCAGAATTTCAAGATTATGGAACATCACAGGTGATTGTGTTAGTTTGGTGCATCGCAAGGAAAATTGGGACCGCCTTGGCTAGATGCGGGTTAAAGGACACATTGGGTCGAGCCAATGACGAAAAACAAAGGCGCTGTTTGAGAGACAACTCAAGGGAAGTTCAATCACTTCTTTCTTTATTTACTCATTTTTATTTATTTTTGCATTCCTTTTAGGTAGTTTAATTCCTTGGATTATCATCCCAATGAGAACTTTCGGGTTAACCTTCAAGCTTATGTTGACTCACATCCGCATCCAGGTGATATCTTTCCTTCCCTATTTAGTATTCATGTTTATGCATTGAGGACAATGCAATATTTAGTTGGGGGAGAGTTACTTTGGATTCTACTGTTATTACTATGATTACCATGTACCCTTGTTGAATTTGTCGTGATTAATTTAATTTTTTTTCTTATGTCTTTGATTTGCTGCATGTTGTGCTTTTGAATGACAAAATATGCCACTAGGATTTACTTTTGTTATGAAAGTCTAGATTTCAAGACATTTGCTGAATTATTTTTGTGCACGCAAGTCTTGTGGTAAGATGGCTGTTTAACACATGTAGATAGAGAAGTGTCTTGTTGATGTTTTCATGTGAGAGAATTGGTGAGTATTAAGAGCTACAATACACTAGAAATATGATGGGCATGCATTGATTTTGTGAATTGGAGACTTCTTTTGAGAATAAAATTGCACGGTCTGTGGTAAGATGGTGGATATACTTGGGAAATGATAACAATCAACTTAGGATAAAATTTGAGCATTTTCAAGCTAATTTGCAGCCTTCTAGTTGCCACTTTGAGCCAATACACATATATAGCCTTTTCTTTGATGCAACTATGTTATTCCATACCTCTACACATTGGAATACGATGTAAACAACTTTCCACTTTTATACTTCCAAGTGTATAGTTGGTAATGCAATTTCATTCGAGAAGAAAAGCAATGAGTAAAGTGATAAGAGTTGATAGGTGCTCGAGTAAATCAGTCTTAAAAAAAAACAAAAACAAAAACAAAAAATGAAGACTGTCTTGTTGATGAGAATGTTAAAGAATGCATTGGTTAAATGATGGAGTCTATTGAAATGCTTGATGAAACACCTAACTATGTACTTGGAAGTTTTGATTCATTAAACCTTTCATTTCATATAGCCCAACATAAATCTCATTACAATCATATACATTGACTGTTTTGATTCCAAGTCGGTTTGTGGTAAGAATTTGATGAACTCTCTTTTGACAGTACACCTATCATAAGATCAATGTTTGCTCGTTGCTTGTTCTTGAATATATTAGCCACCATATTTGAGCGTATCTCTTTCGCAACTCCATAAAGAGAAACCCCACACTAAACACTTTTATACACGTGAGTTATAGAGTTGATCTTTAACTCGAGACATACTTGATGTCATGTGTTAGGGTTAGCGGTAAGATGCTTATGGACACACACTTACACATTTGGCATGTGTTTTTGACATTTCGATAATTGTGACAATGTTAGTTTCTTGTGGTGTTAAGTTTGAAGGGAGCATGAACTGCAGTTAAATTAGAACTTGATAATTTAACTTGCAACATTGACTAGTCTTTGATTGCTCATTCTGCAATAAATTGCTAGGGACTAACAATAAGCAAATTGGGAGGGTGTGATAATAGCACATTTAGTACGTTTTTCATCCATTAATATCTGTATTCCTATGATTATTTAATGCCTAAATGCACTAAGTACTTCTATATCTTGGTTTAGGTTACAAATGGATGAAAACGGAGGAAACTAAAAGAAATGAGCAAAAAAGGAGTAAAGTGGAGGAAAGTGAAAGTTCGGGGACTAAAGTGCAAATACTCTAAACTTATTTCTAACCTTGTGACAAAGATTCGAGAATGTTAACGGTCAATTGGATGAGGAAAGGAGTCAAAGGGTATAAAGCCAAAACATTATCACATATCAACATTCAAGTTGAAAAGTTTTGCACCGGTTTTTAGTCTCATATTGAGACCAGTTTTTTGACATGGAAAATGATGGATTTCGAAGATAGTATCTGAATAAAAATTGTAGTCCTTGGAGTTATCGTTTCAACGCATCTTGAATCACTTTAATCTGACATCGAAAAAGAAAGATATCATCGAAATACTGAAAGCTATCCGGCAGAAAATTGGAAAAACCACGCGGTCGCGTGGTTATAAATCCATATGATCACATGGATATTACCGAGAACTCAAAAGCTGAATTAATTTGTTTCATGCGACCGCATGGGTTTATACCACGCGCTCGCATAAGTTTAAAAAATGGCAAGATTTCCTATTTTTGGAAAATTACCTAAACGCCTATGGAAACGAGTTTTGCTTGATTTTCTCGACCTAAGTACATCAAAACACGGCCAGAAGCCATTCTTCTACATCTTGGACGTTCTTCAACACATTTGACCACAAAAACTCCATGGAAGGCTAATCAAATCAGGTGAAGCAAGGAAGGAAGGAACTCGATTTTGGAGATTTCATGTCATTTATTCATATTATTTGGTATTTATTTTGTTAAACTTTCCTAGATCTAGATTTTTATCTTTAAGAATTATTTGTGAAATTGGTTTAAAGTGTGTTAGGGTTTTCATAGAATCAATCATGTTTTTTCTATCAAACAATCGAAGTATGTGTTGAATTTCAATTCCTTTAATATTATTGATGTGATTATTTACTACCTTATGCTATATGATTGATTTGTAATCTAATTTCAATAATTTGTTGTGAAAATTGTGTAGAGAAACTAGAATCTAGGAGTACATTTGTAAATCATATTGGTATTGAATGTTATATCTTCCGATTAGAGTACTGGGATGAAAGTCTGTAATTATGTTATCAATTTGAATAAGTGACGTTGAATGATCTGAACCGGGTGAGGGAATTCCAAAGTTTCACTACCTTAATTCACTGAATTTTATCTCAAACTTTGATATTAATTTAATTTATCAACAACCAAATCTCTTGCGAATTTGAAGAGGATAAATCACCTCTTTTTAATCCTTTGAATAATTTCCCATCTCCCTGTAGATACGACACCCCAAAACTATACTACGACACCGCATAACACTTTGGGCATAATCACTCCTCCAATATGCGGCCCTCCAATTATTGTGTTGATCTCTCTTATGGGAGCGTGCTCTAAATCGTGTTGGGCCTCCCTCTACCTTTGTGAGCTCCTAGGTCAGTCTCGATTTCTGTCTTCCCTATGGCGAGGTGACTGATCCCTCATTTGTCGCCTTGGCCCTTCATTCCTAGGTTCAGGATCTCACCTGTTTTGATTTGAGGTCCTTGGAGCTTGGTGCATAGATCTTCTATCCTCATTCTGACTCGTTTGTTCCTAATTACAAGGCCTCGTCATACAGTTGCTGTCGCTATGATCGAAAGTTTTGTAATAAGTGCAATAGGGCCTATTTCTAGGTCCATTGCCTCTTCTTCTTGATGAACTAGGTTGTGAACCTGCGTTGGCCCTAATTCCTCGTACACCAAAGATGGTACAACATTCAGTGTGGCAGTGGCTAAGGCTTGACCATATGTGGGAGCTACCGTTTGTCCAGCTTGGGTCCATTGCTGGTTTACCAAGTGTGTTATGGGGTCTCGCCTTTGTCTCTAAGGTGGCGGGAGCCCCAGCGAAATTTTGCGGTGGTCAATCAATTCCTCATTGACTATCTCACTCCTCATCATTTCCACCAAGGCATCATAGGTGGTTGGGTTTCGATTTCGCACATCTTTCCAAAAGAGATTATTCATGTTGAGACCACCCCTTAATGCCGATAGGGCCTCTCTATCAGTTACTTGCTCGCAGTAGGTCATCTCGTCAGTAAATCGAGCCAAGTAACTTTTCAAGGTTTCGGCCGCTTGTTGCCTCATGTCTTGCAGCCTTTGAATGGGGGTCGCTCCCTCTTTGCTGGATAAATATTGGTTTAGGAATGCCTTTTTGAGATTGGGCCAGCTTATAATGCCTCCTACAGGTATGCAATTGTACCATATTTCTGTAGCCCCTGTCAGAGTGAGGTGAAAGGCCCTGCATTTCAATGCAAGCGAGGCTTCTCTAAGAGCCATATGGGTTTTGTAATTGTTGAGGTGCTTAGCCGGGTCTCCCTTGCCTTCGTATTTAGGTATCTTCAGGGGTATGAAGTTGCTTGGGACAAGTACATTTCTTAACTCTCGCAAAAATGGCAAATTGTCATCGTCATCGTCTAGTTCAAATGACCTACATGGGCTGCTAGATTCCCCTTCTTCTGCTTGATATCTGGGTGATTGAGAGGTCCCTGCCTGGTTCTGTTGGTTCGCAGCATTTCTTCTTTCTCACCTATTCCTAGGCTAGCGAACCTCCTAGGGCTCCTGTTGTTGCCCTTGTTGCCTCATAGTGGGAGGTTGCTGCTAGGACCAATTCCTAGACCCTGGTGTTCCAATTCTGTCGAATACACTGGCAGACCTCCTCGGTTCTGGATCTCATGCATATTCTGGGGAGAAGTTTCCTACCCCTTGAGGCAGGTTTCTACCAGGATTTGTGTGGACGTAGTTTGAAGATGTGTCCACACCTACCTCTCTCTCCAGGGGGCTTGGTTCTCTCCTGAGCCTTGATGACACCCTTGGCTCTTCATCCTATTGGTATGGTTCTTGATGAGATGGTTGATGTTAAGTTTGTTCACGCATTTGCATGAGTAGCTGTTGCATGGCGGCATTCTGTTCGGTTAAATTTCTCATGTTCGCCACCATTTCTCCCACCTCCCTCACTAGGCGTGCCATAGTACCTCCTCGCCTATGCACGTGGTGAGGTCTGCGGGTGGTGACATTTGTTAGAAGAACTTCTTCTTCAGAAGCCTCCTACTAACGACCTCTACTGTGAGAGCCATAATTGCTGGAACTTATGGTGCTTGTGATTCATGTGCTGGAAATGGGTCCAACAGGTATCTTTCCTTCCTTTTTGACGTTCTTTTTCAAGAACATCAACCTTTCTTCAAGGCTTCCACCATTGGGATGTTTGTGGTTTCCTACAGACGGTGCTAATCTGTTGACCTCAAAAAATGTATCTCTAAGTTGTCAACAGATCACAGGGCCTCTCACGTCTAGCTAAGCCTTTGCTCCTGCACACTTGGACACACAGTTAGCCATGCGTGACCTTCTCCGGAGGGGGTGGAGTCTGTCGCGCGCACTCCAACAGTCAAGTCAGTTGGAGTGAAAATATATATGAGTGTAGGAAGGCTAAAATGTGAGCTTCCAAAGTATATAAGTGAGTCAACCTTGGGGAGATAAATAGAACAGTACAATATAGAGAGAATTGCTAAGTAGTATTGAGAGTCCAATTTTGCATTACCTTTGATGACACAATGTGTGAGCTTTTATACTGAGTGAAGGTGAATAAGGACCATTCGATGACTGAACACGTGGCCTCATCCTAGCGACTGAGACCTCTTGTCATATACTTCAATGCATTCAATGCTCTAACAAACTATGACCTTACGTCTGACATGTGAGACTAGGATTGACTTGTGTGATCGATGTAACCACCATTGCAGTGTGTTGTCACATCAACCACTTGCCATGATCTTTTTATAAGATCATTAATAGAACGGCCTCACTGCATTATGATAAGGATTCGGTAGAGCGAATAGGTTTGGTCCCATAAGGTTCGACCACTACGGGTTTGGATATGATGGAGATGCGGGAGTCATAAATGCAATTCCAAACCGAGACCCGTTAATTATCGAAGAAGGGATAATGGCGCGATCGAGAGCAAAATGAGTCAAAGAGGCATTGGAGATGCTCGTCAAAGCCACTATTGATGAAAATGTGTTCTGAACACAAAATGGAGCAAGTTTCATGTTGGGGCCAAAGGCCGAAAAGAATTGGATCAATGTGTTAGAAAGCAGCCGACTAAGGAAGCAACCGGGATAACCAAGCAACCGCTTTGTTATCCAGGCCAAGCAGTCGCTCAATCGCCTATTGAAAATTGAAGGAGCAAAACTGACCTTCTATGCGACCGCTTAGAAACATACCAAGCGGCCGTTTAGAACAAAACTAAAGACGAACTTCCTATTTTTTTTGCAAGAATCCTAGTTTCCTTAAAATTCTATTTTTATTGATGTTTACTATGTTTTGGAGATTATGCACGAATTTATAGGTTTTCTAGCATTAGTACAAATAGTTTATTTCATCATTACTGTAAAGACTTTTGACATTGAATTAATTGAAAAGCTTTGCTTTCTACCTTGTTCCTCAATTGAACAACAAATCGAACTTATCTATTCTTGTGGCGTTCAAACATTGGATCGAGGGTTCTTCATTGTGTAATCAAGGGGTTCAACGTATCTTTGTTATCATTGGATTTTTTGCTTCACTTCGTTGGGTTCAAATCCAAAATCGTTATTATTTGGCGTCTTGGGTTTCGCATTAATCTAGTTGTGGGTTTTGTAGTCACCGTTGTTACGGGGTTTGCATCAGTTGTTATCAGAGATTTGGTTCCAATCTAATCAGGTTGTATCCCTTATTTTTCCTTATTGAGTCTTTGTTTTTATTTTCTTGTGTTCCTCGTGTGCTTGTATCCAGTAATTTTTTTGAGTCTTTGATCCATAGAAAATTTCAAAAAAATTCAAAGGTTGTTTTTGGACTATTTAAAAGTCTAAATTAAGTTTCGTTTATTTTGCTGATTTTCTATTTAAATTCTTAATATTGTTCACGTTGGTACTGTTCATCTGTATGAAAAAAATTATTACTATTTCTTGAGTTTTTGTTTGATTTACTACCAGCACTCCTACAAACTTGAATCATCATTTAAATTTTAACATCCAAGTTGTGTCAAATTCAAGTTGAAATTTCTATTCGATCCCTTAAATTTGTCATCCCAAATTTCTATAATCCTCTTGAGTCACATTCCTTATCATATTCGTTCTTTTTTTAATTTTCAAGTTTGATTAGGTAAGTTCTTTGTTGTCTTTAGAAACACTTGGTGAAAGTATTGAGTTGTAAAAGGCAGAGGGTTAGATTATTAGAGGGTAAAAGCCAATTGAGTGATTTTGAGCGAACTTGGTGAGGCATAAATTGAGAGAATGTCTGATATGGAAGATTCGAATTCTAGCAGGTACGGTAATCAAACCAACAAATAGAATGATAGGATGGATCGGTTTGAGCAATTATTGTTGGATATAGGGGAAAAGATGGAGAAATTGAATACTTTATTGACAAATATTAGTAGGGAACAACCGGTTGATGTACCTCATGATAGGGAGACAGGTAGGAGAGTTCCTAGGATGGATGAGCATGAGATCGGTAGTGAATGGGGGTGAAGATGAGTACGAAGGGGTTGAGAAGGGATGATGAGACATAGAGGAGATATGTTTGAACGAAGGGTTAGAAATAATCATGGAGGTGAAGTTGATGGTAATTTGGGTAATGTAAATTTGATAATTCCACAATTTAAGGGTAGAAGTGATCCCGAAACATATTTAGATTGGGAGAAGCAGTTGGAATTGATTTTTTATTGCCATTATCTATTCGGAGGATAAAAAAGTGAAGGTTGCGGTGTTGGAGTTCACTGATTACGCCATCACTTAGTGGGATCAAGCGGTTACTTCTCGACGTCGGAACCGAGAGAGTCCTATAAATACTTGGGATAAATTAAAGGCGATAATGAGAAAACGGTTTGTGCCTAGTCATTACTACAGAGAAATCCATCAGAAACTGCAAAGTTTGTATCAAGGGTTGAAAAGCGTAGAAGACTATCATAAGGATATGGAGATTTTGATAATTAGAGCAAATGTAGAGAAGATCGAGAAGCTACTCTGACTAGGTTCTTGAATGGGTTGCACAGGGAGAACGCTAATGTGGTGGAATTGCAGCATTATGTGGAGTTGAAAGACATGTTGCATGTGGCCATGAAGATTGAAAAACAGTTGAAGAGGAATGGAACAGCTAGGCAACCATTCGGTAATTCGAGTTCTAACTCAAACTAGAAACCGAGGTGGGATAACAAAGGGGATGGAGTTGATTTGAAAGGAAGAGCTGAAGTGCCAAAGGGTAGGGTTGAAAATGCTAGCAGGACAGCACCAAAGGCAGAATCATAGTCAACCGAAAATTGGGATATCTAGTGCTTTAGGTGGTTAGGAAAATGACACATCTCTTCTCAATGTCCAAACAAAAGGACAATGATTCTACGCAATGGAGAAGTGGAGACTGACGGTGAAGATGAATTTGAAGACATGTCGGTATTGGAAGAGGTTAGTGATCATGGAGACACAATGAAATTTGCTCCTGTTGGAAAGTTGCTGGTCACAATAAGAGCTCTTAACACTCAAATCAAGGCAGATGATACGGATCAGCAGCGGGAGAACATATTCCATACAGGATGCCACATCCATGATAAGGTATGTAGTATAATAATTGATGGAGGTAGTTGTACAAATGTAGCTAGCACGACCTTAGTTGAGAAATTGGTATTGGTACTAATTAAACACCCGAGGCCTTATAAATTACAATGGTTAAATGATAGTAGAGAAATTAGGGTGAATAAACAAGTGGTGATTTCTTTCTCGATTGGGGGTTATAGTGACAAGGTTGTATGCGATGTGGTACCTATGCAAGCGGGTCATATTTTGTTGGAAGGGCATGCAGTATGATAGAAGAGTTGATCATAATGGGTATAGAAATAGGTATAGCTTTGTCAAGGAGGGAAGATCTATTACTCTTGCACCATTAACACCAGCCCTAATTTATGAAGACCAAATTCAATTGAGAAATGATGAAGAGAAAAGAGTAAGAGAGTCTGAAAAGGAGAAAAAACAGTGAGCTGGTGAGTAAGAAAGAAAATGTTGAGGTGGCTGAGAGTGGAGAGAAGAGAGAGAGAGAGGCAACATAAGAGGAGAGAAATTGGTCAAGTCACTTTACGAGAAGGTCAAGATGCAAATTGAAAAGAAAGGTAAGCTTATTGCACAGAAAATGAACAAAGGGAGAAGGCATGTGATATTTAAACCAGGAGACTGGGTCTGGGTACATCTCCGAAAGGAGCGTTTTCTGGAGCAGATGAAGTCTAAGTTGCAACCGCGTGGAGATAGTCTGTTCCAAGTCATCAAGAGGATCAATGACTATGCATACAAAGTGGATCTCCCGGGGTGAGTATAATGTTTCAGCTACATTTAGTGTTGCTGATCTCCCTCTGTTTGATGTAAATACAGATTCGAGGACGAATCCTTTTAAAGAGGGAGTGGATGATATGATCCAGGATGCGAAAATCATAAATGCAAGTCCAAACCGAGACCCGTTGATTATCGAAGAAGGGGCAATGACGCAATCGAGAGTAAAACGAGTCAAAGAGGCGTTTGGGATGCTCATCAAAGCCACTATTGATGAAACTATGTTCGGAACGTAAAATGGAGCAAGTTTCATGTCGGGGTTGAAGGTCGAAAAGAATTGGATCAATGTGTTAGAAGCAGCCGAAGAAGAAAGTAACCGGGATAACCAAGCGACCGCTTAGTTATCCAGGCCAAGAGGTCACTTAGTCACCTACCGAAAATTGAAGGAGCAAAACTGACCTTCTAAGAGACCGCTTAGAAACATACCAAGCGGCTGTTTAGACCAAAACTGAAGCCGAATTTCCTATTTTTGGCGAGAATCCTAGTTTCCTTAAAATTCTATTTTTATTGATGTTTTACTATGTTTTGGAGATTATGCACAAATTTTATAGGTTTTCTAGCATTAGTATAAATAGTTTGTTTCATCATTACTGTAAAAACTTTTGACATTGAATTAATTGAAAAAATTTGCTTTCTACCTTGTTCTTCAATTGAACAACAAATCGAACTTATCAAGATCTTTTCTTGTGGCGTTCAAATATCGGATCGAGGGTTCTTCATTGTGTAATCAAGGGGTTCAATGCATCTTTGTTATCGTTGGATTTTTTGTTTCACTTCGTTGGGTTCAAGTCCAAAATCGGGTTATTATTTGGCGTTCTTGGGTTTCCCATCAATCTAGTTGTGGGTTTCGTAGTCACCGTTGCTACGGGGTTTACATCAGGTTCGGACCGTAACCTCAAGGTCATGGGTTCGGATTGATGTGGGTTCGGCCATTGTTGAAGGATGATCCGTGGACATCTACTAAGTGTCGTACGCTAGAGACCCTATTTATAGGGGTCGTAACACCTTTCTTATCCCTCGCCATACAAGATGATTACTTTAACTGTACTTCATCATGCAAGATGACTATACCGTCCCTCGCCACACGAGTTGATTACTTTATACCATGCTTTGTCACATGAGGTGCCTCTATACTATGATTCATTCTCTTCTCAGTTCTATATACTTCAATGAAAATAACTTTGGTTTTTTGTTTCAATTTAAATTGTCAATAATTCATTTGTATGTAAACGTAATATTTAAAAGGTAAGAGCGTTTGTATACCTAACTGATTCGATATTTTTGGTGCATCCATATATTTATTCGTTGTGATTCATTCATTATTACACACGTCACATTTTTGTATTTGCTTTATAGATAGTAGGTTCATGTGTGTGCATCTTCATTTGGTTTGCATTGGCACATGTATATTTTTTTGTTTTGGGTGTTGAATATTTTTTGTTTTTTATTTTATGTGATTAGAGCATTCATTTAAAAAAATAGGGAGGAGGTTTTTTAAACTATAGCATGATATATAATATACTTGAACAACGGGTGTGAATTTTGGTAAGTGGACCGAAACAGCAGAATTCATAAGTGATTTTTTCGGAGTAGCAGATGATTAAGGCAAGGAAATCCATTGTCTCCATTGCTGTTTGTTATTGTGATGGAGGGTTTCAGTAGGATGCTTGAGAAGGCTGTGACAGAGAGTTTGTTAAGGGGCTTTATGATTGGTCAGCTGTAGGTATCTCAATTATTTTTTCCAGATGATACGTTGATCTTCTGTGATGTAGATCTTAAGCAATTCAGGAACATTCGTCGTTTGTTTAGGTGCTTTGATGCTGTATCTGGATTGAAGACAAATTTGGGAAAATCTGAGGCTATTATATTGGGAGAGGTCAACAACATAGAGGAGTTGGCTATAATATAGGGTTGAAGGATTACACAGCTACCCGTGTCATATCTTGGGCTTCCTTTAGGAGCACGATTCCAAAGTATATATATTTGGAACAGTATTGTGGAAATGGTGGAGAGAAGGCTAGCTCTTATTAAGTCCACTTTGTCGAATCTCCATATTTATTTTTTGTTATTGTTTTCTATTTCTGCTGCAGTTGTAAAAAGATTAGAGATTATTCAAATGGAGTTTCTCTGGGAAGGATTAGGGGGAGGAGAGGAAATTACATTTGGTTAACTAGAGTGCAGTTTGTTCTCTTATAAGGGTGGAGGGTCTCAAATTGAGGAGCATTGTATTATTTAATAAGGCCAAGTGTCGTGGCGATTCTAAGTGGAGAGAGAAAGTTTTTGGAGAGAAATTATAGTGGCAAAATATGGTGTTGTGGAGGGGGATAGTGCTCAGGCGAGGGCTGTGGTTCTTATGGGATGAATTTATGGCGGTATATCCGGCGAGGATAGAGTGATTTTCAGAATAGATTGACTTTTGTAATGGGGAATGGTAATATTATTAGTTTTTGGGATGATTGTTGGTGTAGAGAGCAACCGCCTAGGGTGGGGTTCCCTATTTGTATCGTATTGCTTTGGTTGACAGAGTTTGAAAAATCGAGACCAGAGATGGTGTTAAGAATGGATGCTTAGTTGACAAAGTTGTCATAATTTGTCACAAGTTTGTATCATAATCCTTAGTCATTTCAAAAACTCTGTCAACCTACTTTCAAATCTAGAAATTATTATTTTTTAAAGTACACTCTTTCTTTAAATTATGAAGATGTTACAATAAAAGGGCACAAAAAATATTGCATACAAAAAAAAGTATAATTTTTTGAAGTAGTCGTAATTTGATGAATCATACACAATGGGAAAGAACGATCTGTAATTGCACGCGTGAAAAAATATATATGTTTTTAATTCACACTCGCTGTTTGAGTTACAAATTGTTGCGATAAATAAAGTTCGAAAAAATAAAGCATAACAAAAAAAAAATCCATTTTTTGAACTTGTCATGATTTGATGAATCATACACCGTCAAAAAGCTCTATCATCATACGTTCACAAGTGAAAAATCAATTTTCATAATCCACACACGTTATTTAAGTTATATAAGTTGTTACAATAAAAACTACGAGAAAATCGAGCAAAACCTTTAACAATATTTCGTAGTTGTCGTAATTTGATAAATTATACATCGCAGAAAATTTTTATCAACTTATTTCACATGTGAAGACCGGTTATTTGAAATGAAACTCGATGTATAAGTTATAAAGTTGTTACGATAGACTATCACGAAAATCAAGCATATCCTATAAAAGATCGATTTTCCAAAGATGTCATAATTTGATAACGTCTCCACCTTTTACATTTTTTGCGCTGAACGTCATTTTATTAATTTTTAATGTAAAATGATTAATATACCCTCCTGTTTAAATAAAACAAAACAAAACAAAAGAAAAATAAAGAACAAATTGTAACTATAAGTCCAAACTTTTTAAAAAGTACAAATAACCCACCAAACTTCACCTTCTTCCCACACCTCACCCCCACCCCACCCCACCCCACCCCCACACCTCATTAAAAACCTCCTGGGGCCTCCTATTACATTGATTATGTGTTCTTCATTGAATTGAAACTTCCGAATACAACAAAACACAAACATGGAAATTTACAAAGTTGGCCAGAAACTTTCCTCGAAAAAAATTCAAATGAAAATGAAAGATCTGATGATGATTTTTATATCATATTCATATACACAACTATAGGTATACACGGTATGTATAGTTCATGTATACATTTTATCCCACTAACTACATTGAGAGAAATCCCACTTAGTTGCCCAAATTGCATCTTGAGTTTTTCTTTATTTTGTTTGAATTTTGCTTCATATTAAGTGAAATCTAAATTCAGCTCCTGGTTTTGGTGGTTTTACAGTTTAGTAGTTTGGGTCTTTTACGGTTCGTCCTAATTTATTGAATCTTCAGGTGAGACCATTCATTGATTGTTAAAGACAGATTTGAGCTCCTTTGGGTTTCTAGTTCATTTGTTTGGCCAGATTCAAGCTCCATCTTTAGAGTTTTTGTTTGGCCAACAGCTTGGTTTTCCTTTTTTTTTAATGGTGTAAATAATTTTCGGTGTCCAACAAACATTCATCCGTCATTGTGGAAGCAGGAAAACAAATTTACAGAGAGCTAGATGCCCCTAACCACCTCAAAAGCCCTATCTAGTGATGCACATAAAATAAGTAGAAAAATATAGAATGGATAGATAGATAGATAGATTTAGATATAGAGAGAGAGAACAAGAGGAAAATACGCTGAGCTGACTGGTACTTTGGTTCAATTCAACAGAAATGGGGACAATGGAAGATATGGCAGTGATATTGAAAAGTTTTGGGGATGAATGAGCACGTTATCGGTAGGCATGTGACGAGGTGGCGTGGGGGTGGGGTGGGGTGGCGTGGGGATGAGGAGTGGGAAGAAGATGAAGTTTAGTGGGTTATTTGTACTTTTTAAAAAGTTTGGACCTATAATTACAATTTGTTCTTTATTTTTCTTTAAATATGAGGGTATATTGATCATTTTACATTAAAAATTGGTGAAAATGATGTTCAGTGCAAAAAAGGCGAAGGTCCATTTTGTGCCAAAAAATGAAATGTATAGACGTTTTTCACAAAAAACTTGAAAGGTATGGACGTTTTGTTCCAATTACCCTATGAAGTTTGTTTTCAATTTATGGTTATGCACAAACACACAAGACGTGTCAAAATGTATCGGATAATTCCAACACAAACAACTGCTATCCTTTTACGGCACAATTGTAAGCGATCTCTTGTCATGGGTCAATTCGTCTCACATTTGACCGGTGAGTCGACTTAAAAGATTTTGACATGGTTTGGATACAAGTCAAGATGTATACCTAATTGACCACATAGTCAAGTAGTGTCAAATCAAGCTATACAGTCCTATATATGTTAACTTTTTTAACGAAATGAAATTGTTTTGGCTGGATTTCTCGGACTGCAACAACGTAAGCAACTATGAGTTCAAAACACAATACAAATATTTATCTTGGTATTAATTAATCAAAACTCTATCAATTGGATATTATAGAATAAAAAGATTAGCTTGAATTAAGAATCGAAGTGTTTAGGATCAGCGGAATTAGTGCACTCCCTTAAATCTAGTGGCTGAACAATCTTTAGTTTTTGTTGAGTTTACAATCTTTGACAGCTCTTTGGAAAATCGAAAGTTGCTTGACTTTTTCTGAGATTAAGAAATTAATTTTGAACATGTTATGATAATTTCTTTTTTTAAATTTTTTTCATTGGTTAAAAGAACTTATATATAAAAGAAAGTAATCCAATGCGACTTTCATAGAAATTTAGACCTTGTCAGTGAATTTTTTGGAGAATATGTAGAAAAATTTTAAATTTGCGTATCATATTATTTTATTAAGAGAATATATCCTACATATATAAAAGGAGTGAAGAAGTATCCTACTGTAGAAAGTATTCGTTATAAACGGTGTCGTACCGTGTGGTTTGAGTTTTAATTTTTATTTTGCTATATATTATTTCAAAAAAAATTGTTATTTAATTTTTATTTTGCTCTATACACTCCAAAAAAATAACTAGATATTTTTATAAAAAAGAAAAATGTGAGTGTTATAAAAAAAATAAAAAATAAAAAATAAAAGTGCCTCGCACTATGCGAGGCACTGCCTCGCCTTGTGCGAGACATGTCGATGCATGTCTCGCACTATGCGAGGTTAGCTTTACTATTTTATTTTTTCCTCAAAAACTTATATTTTCACCTTCATTTGCAGGCTTAATTCGAGATATCAAACGAAGTCGAAATATTACATTCTTAATATCATTTTGAAGAACTCACAGCCTAATATTTCACGACGTTGATGGTGTGTGAAACGGTCAATCGTAGTAAAAGTTACGTTACGTCAAAATACGCCGTTCCAAACTAATATTTCAAAAATTTCGATAACAAACTAACTTTACAAATTGTTCGACGATTCTACGCTAGCCGAATCCATAAATCTTCTATATTCTCTCAAAACTCATTTCGAGAACCATATCGCAGATATATCGAATGATATAAATGAATATCAAAAATAGTTAAACGGACGTCAAACGCGTGTGTTAAAAAAGACGTATAACTCGTCTTTTTGAATATATTACTTATATTTTTGTTTTCATTGTCAGGCTCATTACGGAACATCAAACGAAGTCGAAATATTACATTCTTAATATTATTTTGAAGTACTCACGGTCTATTATTTCACGACGTTGATGGTGTGCGAAACGGTCAATCGTAGCAAATGTTACGGCGCGTCAAAATAGAACTAATATTTCAAGAATTTCGATAACAATCTAACTTTAAAAATTCCTAGACGATTGTACGCTGGTCGAATCGATAAATTTTCTATATCATCTCGAAACTCATTTCGAGAACTATATCGTAAATATATCGAATGATCTAAATGAATATAAAAAATAGTTAAACGAACGTCAAACATGCGTATTAAAAAAGACGTGTAACTTATCTTTTTAATAAAACTTATGTTTTTTCTTCCGGCTCATTAGGGAATATCAAACGAAATCGAAATATTACATTTTTAATATCATTTTGAAGTACTCACAGATATCATTTCACGACGTTAATGTGTGCGAAATGGCCAATCGTGACAAATGTTACGGCCATCAAAGTAGGTCGTTTCAAACTAATATTTTGAGAATTTCGATAACAAGCTAATTTTAAAATTTTCTAAATGATTGTACGCTGGTCAAATTGATAAATCTTTTATATCATTTAGACTTCGTTTGATATTAAAAATATAATATTTCGACTTCGTTTGAATTTTTAAAGTTAGATTGTTATCAAAATTCTCGAAATATTAGTTTGAAATATTAGTTTGAAACGACCTATTTTGAAGCGTCGTAACATTTGCTACGATTGGTCATTTCGCGCACCATCAACGTCGTGAAATAATAGGCGTGAGTACTTGAAAATGATATTAAGAATGTAATATTTCGATTTCGTTTGATATTCCGTAATGAGCCATAAACATTCAAAAAAATTTCCCCTTTATCCTGTACTTTTAATCATTTTAATTTGAATATAGTTATAAAATAAAATGAAGTTCTACCCAATTATAATGTTTTAAAACCGTTAGCTTCATATTCATTGAAATCTTCATTTTTTTTTATATTTTGTATATTCGGTCTGCAACATAATTTATCTATTGATTATACAGTTGTAATATGTAATTGTTTTTCTTATTGTATACATACATAACATAAGGTACAAATATGTAGTTATTCACATTGAACAAGTTATTATCTTTTCACTCATTCTATAAATAACACATTATTTTTCCTACTGCTTTAACAGAAATGAATCCAAAAATGTATTTATATTTTAAAAACAAAATTTTTTTCTATCTTATCTCACACCTCAAAATAAAACATAATTTCACGCATTTAACATGCTAACACTTCCTACAAAATAACCTAACCCGTACATCGTACGGGCAACAACTAGTAGTTAAAAATAAGTTTGAAGAAAAATATATTATTGAAAAATGTGGCTCAAAACAAGGACTTAGTATGCAAAAAATAAAGTTAGAAATATGGACTACTCAAAACAAACCCTTGATAAAAAGTATTTAAAAAAGAATAAAGTTTCTTGTGCATTCCATAGATGACAATTTGGATGATATTGTGCACAAATTAAAAAATACTTTGACGGAAAAGTGTGTTGAAATCAAAATCCGCCCAATCATATTCCGACACATGGCACAATATAAAAAATGATGTAAAACAAAATGTACGAGTAACATGGTCTTTTAAGAAATACTAGTTGTACACCATCCTTGACATTTGATGTGTCGTTAAAAAAAGATTGAAAAAATAATGATATACATGTAGCATGATTGAAAATATTTTGCTCATCCGATGATTTTGACTTCAATAATTAGTGGATAATTCTAATTTATCCTATTTTTATGTGTCATCGTCTGAGAAAAAGTTAAAGTGAAATGACAAGGCCCAAATTCTTCCCAAGCATTTAATTTCAGAATACCATGGAATTATCTTCAGTTGAAAAATTCTGAGTGTATAGAATTTTTTTGACAGAAGTTGTACAGAAATCTCACAAGAAAGTGGGTCCCATGTGAAATAAAATAATGCCAAAAAATACCCATGTGTCTCTTCTGTAATATTTCTGTACAAATTTATCTGTACGTCTTCCATTCCTCTCTTCAATTTCCCATCATCCCCATGCATATATAGAAGTTGGTGGGGGTGGGGGACTATAAAGCTAAACTTAAAAATTTTCCACGGAAAAAAGATGGTTTCTTCTCTGATGGGATCTCTTCTTGTCGTTCAAATCTAGAGGTGCTTTTATTGCCCCCTCCACCCTGGGCTGGTGTCTCCGCCTTTCTCAGCCATCCTCCACGGCCGTTTACTCCGCCGTAGGGGTGGCAAAATGGCTCGGTGGCTCGGGCCGTCCGGGCTCGGTCCGTGAAAAGTCCGGTCCAGGCACGGCTCGCGACCCGGGATATCGAGCCAAGGCTCGGGTCGAGTCTCATTTTTGGGGACTCAGCCCGAGCCGGGCCGGCCCGGCGAGCTACGCGGGTCGACTCGTATCACGGGCTTTTTGGGCTCGCGATCAAAAAAATGTAAAAAAATAGAATAATACTGAATTTTTAAAAAAAAAAAATTAAAAAAAAAAAGAAAAATACGCACTGGCCCGGGCTCGGGCCAGCTCGGCTCGGAAAAATCCCGAGCCGAAGCTCGGGCCGAGCCCCAAAATTTCCACCGAACTTGGCCTCGGCTCGGCTCGGGTCCGGAAAAAGTCCGAGTCCTCCGAACCCGAGCCGAGCTCGGGCCAAATATTTTGATCCGCGAGCCGAACCGGCTCGTTTCCATCCCTACTCCGCCGTCTATCTCTGACTCTCTCTATCCTCATTTAAAATAAATGATTTGGATCACTTTTCTGTCTCATGATAAGAACTACTAGTTTAATCAATTGTCAGCTACCTCATTTTGAACAAATAAAATACAAATTTAATTACCGTTCATGTTTAATCTCAATTTTCCAAAATTTATTTTCGTTCGCCATTAAAAATGAATTTTGAGGAAAAATATATTTTGAAATAATAATATTTGTAGAATGTATGATTAAAAAATAAGAAAAAAATTTTAATTTATTTTTAATATTATTTTATCGAAAAATGTAATTAAAAATAAGGAAAAAAATACATTTTTTGAGAAAAAATAAAGTCCAAACAGAGACATATTTTGTAGGATTAATAATTTTTATTAAATTTTTTAACCATATATTTAATCTTTTTTTTTTTTTCAAAATTTACTAAAATTCTGATTTTTAACCAAACTAAGTGTTTCTAGTATAAACAAATTAATACTATTTTTCTATAAAATTCAAACTTTTCTAGAAATCGTCTTCCAATATAAACATTTTTTTCTAATGAGCTTCCGAATCCTAGCTTTCAACATGTATTGTAATGGATTTTCAACTTTGAAAATTGAGGTTCTATGTTTGAATAGACATAATTATTTCTAATGAGAATACTTGAAGTGGAAAATGATTTCTAGAAAAGTTAATTTTAACATGTATTTCTAAAGTACTATTTCTAAAAAAAACTACACATGTGCTGCTAATGCGGTGTTGATGTGTAGGTTATTCTCCCGTACAAGGAAAATAATTTTAAAAATAAAAAGTATTTTTAAAAGACTCTTTATGTAGTATAGAGAACATCTATAAATTTTGAGAATAAAAAATTATATGCTTTCCAATAATATTTCCTATTTTGACTCTTCATTTTGTTTTTCTCAAGAAGTATTTTAATCAACATATTTTTTTATATATCAATGATCAATCAATTTAAATATGTTTTGAATACTGAAATTTGTGATTTATTAAATGTAAATATTTTACTTTAAAATAAAAAGTGAGTTTGACTCTAAATTATGGAGATTTTAAAAAGTTGAAACGGAGATTTTTGAAACTTATTATTAAGCATTAACTTTTTAAAATAAAAAGTATTTTGCATTATTCCTTTTTAGAAATGATCTGAAAATATTTATAGACAAAGTTCCTTTTGTCTGCCAAATTTTAGTTTCTATCGGCCAACAGAAACCCTAAATCACATCCTATAAATAATAACCCCTTGCTTTTCAAACCATAATACTAATAATTACTGCTACTAACAACAAAAACTAATTAAAGAAAGCACATTTACCTGCAGCAGTAAAAGGGTAATTCAGAAAAATAAAAAATAAAAAACAATTACCTAATAAATGAAATATAAAAAACTATCAGTACACCAAAGTGGGAGAGACAAAATCTGAGCGCCGCATGTGTAATCATTCAGTGAGGTTAAAAAGGCAACTTCATTTTTCACCTAATCCGTTTGGTTTTATTTTTTTTATGCAAATTGTTATTTTTTGGGATAAATTTTTTTACAATCTGTATTTAAATTTATTTGGATTGCAAAAAAAGCCAAAAAATAATAATTTTTGAAATTTTTTGTGTTCCTTTGACTTTATTTTTCATATAAATTGTCAATTAAATGGATACATTTTTTTTACCATTGGATTTAGAATATAGTTCCATTAAAAAAAAGGATGGAAAACACTTTCATACCAAATCCATTGGAAAATAAAAGGTGGAAAATGTGTTTTAAATGGTTGTACCTAGAAAAAGGGGTAAAAATGAATTTCATGAAAAAGTTATGCAATCAAACACCAAAATTAAGGGTGGAAAAGGAAAACATTTTCCTTTTTCACATTTTTCCTTGCCAATCAAACAGAGCATAAAAAGTTATATTCATTGATTCTATTGATCTCGTGTTAGATTTTGATATTTTTCTATAATTTATTTTCCTATCAATAATTCTAAAGGCCCGATTAATTGTACATGTGAAATTTGGATTAAAAAAATTGAATTATAGGGAATTGAATTGCTTATAATTTGTTTTACTGAAAATTGTCGATTAATTGTGTTTGATTTGTATAATTTTTTACCCGAATTTTTTTTAAAATTTTTAATCTGTTGGTATTCGTTTGACGTCCAGTAAAGTGATAAATTTTTTAACTATTGGGTCTAGAATTTGTTTTAATTAACCAAAAAAAAATTTAAGTTTTTTTAACATACCGAATATCATTCGTTTGACTTTTTTTCATGCAAATTGTCAAGTAAATGGATAATTTTTTTTTTTAATATTGGACATCCTTTAAAAAATTATTGCAACTTCTGGTTCTGTCGATTATAATTTGTAGAAATCTAGATGAAAGTTTTGATTGGATCAACAACTATGTAATCAAAGTGAGAACAAAATAAAAATTTTGGATCTTAAAAATGAAATTATATATTGTAAATAAATTTATTTAAGTATAGATTTACCCAATATTCTAATTTGACTTGAGAATCAATTAATCAAAAAATTATAAGAAGAGAGAAGAAAAGAATAAAAGAGAAAAATGAAAGTGTTGGGGTCTAAAATGAAGAAAGAACCCTATTATTGTTTTTATAAACGTGATTGAAGATTGAATCATATATTTTATTAAAAAAATAAAAAAAAATCATATGAGAACCGTCCGGTTCCCGACGGTTTCCATACTAGAACCGGGAATTTGACAGGAATCGGTTGATTCTTAATAATTTGTCCCAAAATCAAATTATTTTTTAAAAGATCCGAAACAGAATCGATCGGTTCTAAATGGTTCTGGTCCGGTTCCACTGGTTTTGGAAAAAAATGTACCCTCCTAAATTAATGGCATAAAAATAGACCGACAAAAAAATATACGGCGAAATCGACGGTTTAAAACTGAACCAAACCGTTAGGTTTAGATTTGAATTTTTTTCAAACTGTTCAAAATAGTTTGATTTAAATTTGAGTTTTTCTCAAACCGGTATAAACGGTTTGACTTGAAAATCTCTCAAAAATCGATAAAATTGGATCGCTTACACCCCTTGAAACTAAAACTTAGCCCTGTATTTAGGGCTTTATTCCAATTATTTTTATAAGTAAATCTTGAGAATAGACCTCAACTTAAAAGTATATTTTTAAGTATTTGTTTAAAAAAATATTAAATATATAGACGTGCATAACATCATCAACCGAATAAACACAACAAAAAAAAAAAATAATAATAATAATAAATTAAATGGGCAAAATACATTAGTAAATGCATTATCTTTCTATGATAAATTAGTAAACTTCAATTAAACTTATTTTATTTTATTTTATTTAGTCAATTATTATACTGTGTTTTCCTAGTTATTGATGTTACTTTATTTAGGATGGCACGAAATAATTAGGCAGTTGATATTGGATAGTCTCGTGGGCAGAATTCCTAGAAAAGTAGATTGAAGTATTACAAAACATGGTAATTGGAGCATTTACATTTTATCATTAGAAAAGGCAAATAATTAGAAAATTGCCTCGAGATAAAAGAAGCAATTGATACACAGTAAAATCTTGGAATATTACAAACCGCGTGCAATTAATTATGCCTCACAAATTTTGTTACTAGTTCAATTCAACGCTTTATCTTTTTCAAGTCAACGTTGTACTGTTATTTTAAACTTTGGCAGTAAGGAAGAAATCTCTAGGATATTTATTTCTCTAAATAAAACTTCTCGTAACAACGATTGAGTAAGTATGCTTTCTGATAAATAGATTTGAGTTGATCATGACTTTAGAAATGAAAAATTGAAGAATGACAAACTTTTAGCATATTCAAATCAATCTTCTACATGTCAATTTTGGTCCTATGTTTTCTTTTGCATCATTAGAGCATCTCCAATGGTGCTCTAAATTGATTAAAAACCTCTCAAATGGATATATACAGAGGAAATGTAAAGTGCATTTTTGGTAAAAAAAAAAAAATGTAAATTAATCTATATTTATTTTTAAATCTACCCGTGGGACCCACACGAGGAGAAAAGTTAATCTATATTTATTTTCTTACTGGAGCAAATTTTGGATTTAGATCTACTGGGATATATCAATTTACACCGGATTTACACAAAGTGATTTTGGATATGTCAAGTCACACCGAATTTTATACCACTGTTAAAGATGTTCTTAAACTGCCCTTTACTTTCCCCTTGAAAATCTCTCTAGATATATTTGAACTAGGATACTTACATAGAGTGTGACAAATTAAGTTGCAAGTACTGAACTTAATGGGAGTAGTTTGATATTTAATACATCGTATTAGAGTATCTCCAATAAGCTCTCTATTTTTAAAAGGTATATTCTACCATTTAAAGAGTATCTATAAATTTAAAGAGCAAAATTTTTAAAATACTCCAATAGCCTTTTTATTTTTAACATTTAATTTTATCATTCCCAATATGTATTTTTTTTTCATTCTTTTATTTTTACCATCTTCCCTTCAATAATTATATCATTTTTTAAGTATTTTTATTTAATTAAGTCAATAAATTTTGCATTGGAAGTTGGAATCTTTGAAACATTAAATAATAGAGAGGTGGGTTTGGCTCTCCAAATTTGGGGAGTCAAACCCACTTTGCTGTGTTAAAGCCTTTCGAATATCCACGTTGATGGTTACAATACCCCCAAAACATCTTTTGTCCAGAGAATTAACACAATCTGAAGCCAGCACATCACTATCCTTGTGTGCCACTCTTTGATGGAAATAAATTTGTACAGAGAAGCAATCCTCGGAAAAATAGTTGAAAAGTGGGTAGCGATGATCTTAGTATCTTATACTATATTAAAGGAGGTTAGCTGCTATAACAGTATTCCCGCCAATGTTTGGTCCCCATATAATTATCGAAATTTTCAATCTTATTTTCACTTTTTGTGGGCCCTATGTTTGAAATTATGTTAGAGCTGCATATTTTGACTATCCAATGGATTTTTCTACATATTAAATCTGTTAATTTACTTTTATGCCCTTGACAGTATGGTTATAAGTTTCACGTAAAATGGTTTCAAATGGTTGATGGTAATTGTGTAAATTTACAATTATAAAGTGAGGGTAAAATAGTTCTATAAGTCTCAACGCATTATCAATGTTAAATCATTTTGACAAATGTAAAACACGTTTGATTTGAAATTTAAAAATATTGTTTTACAACATTTTATTATATGAAATGATTATTATGTAAAAAGTAAAAATTGAACAATTTTATATTAATAAATTATATAGTAATATATACATTTTAAAGTTGGTGAATTTTAAAATATTTTTTCTAGCTACAAAAGTAAAATAAAAATAAATAATATTTTTAGTTCAAAAAACATATTTATGTGTTCATTTAAATATATATATTTTAAATTTTTTTATAAAAATAATCATTAAGAGTTTGAACTATATTTAATTTTTATATAATTTCTTTCCTAGAAATTTTTATAACTTGAATTTTTTCAAAATATTATTTTTATTTCTTAGAATTTTATTATTTTTTCAAAATTGGTAACAACTCTCCGTGATCTGGAGAGACACTCCATATCACAGAAGTTCTCTCCATGATATGGAGAGTGTAGTCTCCATATCACGGAGAATTCACTCTCCATGAACTTCCGCGATATGGAGAGTTTTTATTTATTTTTATTAATATGCCATTTGTGTTTTTTTTAATTATTATTACATTTTCATATTTTGACTATTCAATGAAATTTTCTACATATTAAATCTGTCAATTTACTTTTATGCCCTTGACATTATAGTTGTAAATTTCACGTAAAATGGTTTCAAATGGTTGATGGTAATTGTGTAAATTTTCAATTACAAAGTGATGGTAAAATAGTCCTATAAGCCTCAACGCATTATCAATATTAAATCATTTTGACAAATGTAAAACACTTTTGCTTTGAAATTTAAAAATATTGTTTTATGACATTTTATTATATGAATTTGATTATTATGTAAAAAGTAAAAACAGAACAATTTTATATCAATAAATTATATAGTAATATATACATTTTAAAGTTGGTGAATTTTAAAATATTTTTTCTAGCTACAAAAGTATAATAAAAATAAATAATATTTTTAGTTCAAAAAACATATTTATATGTGTTCATTTAAATATATATTTTTAAATTTTTTATAAAAATAATCATTAAGAGTTTGAACTATATTAATTTTTTATAATTTCTTTCCTAGAAATTTTTATAATTTGAATTTTTTTCAAAACAATATTATTATTTCTTAAAATTTTATTTATTTTTTGAAAATTTGTAACAACTCTTCGTAATAAAGGAAGCGTGTTCTTCATCCGCTGAAAGCATCGGAATCTGATTGTAGCCTGAATAGGCGTCCATGAAACTCAACAGTTCGTGCCCAGCAGTGGAATCAACTAGTTAGTCGATTCGGGGTAATAGAAAACTATCCTTTGGATATGCTTAATTTAGGTTGGAGAAATCCATACAAACTCTCCACTTGCCGTTGAGCTTCTTTACCAACACAGGGTTGGACATCCACTTTGGATAAATTGATTCCCTAATGAAGTGATTGTCGATCAGCTTCTTACTTCATCCTTCAGGGCTTCGTATCTTTCTGGATTTAAGGCTCTTCTCTTCTGCCTATTTGGGGTTGCTTTCGGATTAAATTTTAAATGGTGGCAGCTGACCTTGGGATCGATCCCAACCATGTCTTCGTGTTTCCAAGCGAAGATGTCCAAGTTGTTTCTTAGGAAACTTTTCAACTTCTATTTTTCTAGTGACGCCAAATCTTTGCTGACCTGCAAGGACCTCATCTGTTCAGGGAGTCCTACTGGAAAGTTTTCCAGTTCTTCAATTGAAGCTGTTTGAGATTCACAGTCTATTATGCGGGGATCCAATTCATCTGTAGTTATCGTTTGCTCAACAGTCCGTTCCTTTTCAGAGATAACTGCCACTTCCAAGACTACATCTTCTTTAGAGGCTTCAGTCATCACGACATCTTCCCTTTGGTCAAGGTAATTTCCTTACACAGGATAATTAATTTCCATCAAAATAACATTCACACTTCTTGGTTCGGATTTGTGAATGGAATTAGTATATCATAGCCTTGAGCTTCTCTGGTCTCCTCGGACTGTTGCAACATCATGTTCTGTGAGGAATTTCATGCACAAATGGTGTACTGAGGTAACAGCCCACATCTCTTTCAGGGCAGGTCGGCCTAACACTCCGTGGTAGGTGGAACGGTGATCTACAATCAGGAATTCCATGAGGTTTTTTGCGACAAGCGGTGCCTCTCCCATCTCTATTGCTGGAGCAATTTTCCCTCGGGGGATAAGGCTATCTCCAGTAAACCCATAGATTGGAGATGTTACGGGGGTCAATGCCTGCTTAACCTCCATTTGATTGAAGGTAGCTCCAAAAATAATATTTACCGAACTCCCGTTGTCTACCAGCATCCTCTTCAAACCGTTGTGGGCCACCACCGCCCTTACGACCAGAGCATCACAATGGGGATAGTGTACCCCTACAACATCATCTTGTGTGAAAGTAATGGGTTCTGCTTTCCCATTAGTGGGTTGGGTGCTGACTATCAGGCTAGACATTAGGGGTTCCCTAGCATCTTCTGCGTGATTCCTTTAGGCATTCCTGGATTCACCGCCAACATAGGGATCCCCGAATATGATATCAATTTCTCTGATGGGTTCACCTCCATCACTATTATGTGGGCTTCGGTGACGTCTCCGACCTTCTTCAGGTCGTTTGCGCTCGCCTCCTCTCGAATTGTTGCGGATTTGCTGCCGACCCTGTCGTCATTGTGCACTTGCCTATTGGCCTCTCCCTTGGGCATTATTCTGCCTCAAGTCCCAGCATGCGGTGGTGTCGTGGTCATATAATCGGTGGTAGGTGCAATAAGGAGTATTGTTCATATTCCTAGGCCCAACGTTCCTTCCCCTACCTTTTGATCCACGTATTGGCGATGATGGGAGTCTTTCTTGCTGTCCTGAATTTGGATGGACTTCTTCATACGCCAGGTTTGGAACTGCATTTAGTGTGGCAGCTGCTAGTGCTTGTCCTGGGTTAAGGTCTTCTTGCCCACTTTGGTGGTCTATTAGGTGGGAGGTAGGACCTCGTCCTCTTCGCAGTTGGAGAGGTGGGAGACATCGGCTTGCCCTGTTGCGATGATCCTTGAGCTCTTCGTTTATAACTTCTCGCCTTATCATTTCCAACAATGCGTCATAACTGGTAGGATCTTTGTTTTGTACATCCCTCCAAAAGAGGGAGTTCATGTCCAAGCCGCCCCTTAACGCGGTAAGCGCTTCTCTATCCGAAACTTGGACGCAGTACATCATTTTGTCCGTGAATCGGGATAAGAAGGTTTTCAACGACTCTCCTTGTTGTTGCCTCATGTCTTGAAGGCACTGGATTATGCCTTCGCCTTCTTTGCTAGTCGCGAAACTCTTAAAGAATGCCTTCTTGAAGTCAGCCCAACTTCGGATGCTTCCTGCTTGCAACCTGATGTACCATACTTCAGCTGCCCCACTCAGAGTAAGATGGAAAGCTCTGCATTTCATTGCCGGGGTAGACCCCCGCAATCCCATGTGAGTTTTGAAACAGTCCAGATGTTTCGTAGGGTCTCCCCTTCCTTCGTGTTTTGGTATTTTTGGCAAAATGAAGTGGTTTGGTACGGGAGCGTCTTGAATCTCCCTAGAAAAGGGTAAAGTATCATCATCATCATCAATGTTGCAAGACCTTTGAGGTTCGTTTGTGTATTGATTCCCATCGACAGACATGTTCCGAAGTGGTTGAGACGGACCGGCTTGATCCCTTCTCTCTCGCCTATTTCTAGGCGGAGGTCTCACCCCTTCGTGATGTGGTTCAGCCTGCCCTCCAAATTGAGGTTGTTCAACGGGCTCCTCTCTGGGCCCTCGCGGGCGCCTATTCAGCCTATTTCTAGGTTGGAATCGTAATTCAGTGAGTAGTCCTGTGGTGCCCTTGGGGAAGTTTCCCCGCATGATTGGTGAAAGAACCGACCCTAGCCTCTCTCCCCAGGGTATTTCCATATTGATATGGAGGTTGACCTCCCATGTGATTGTCACCTCCGTCGTATTGATTGTTTTGGTAAAACCCATCTCTTTGCGTAGGGTTCGAAAGGTTATGGTACCCTCATTGAGCCTGTATGTTCATTAGCATCTCATGCATAGCGTGGTTCTACTGGGTGATACTCCGCATGTTTTCTGCCATGGTGGCCATTTCTCTGCTAAGTCTAGCAGCTTCCTTCAATTCGCCTCGGGGGTCGTGCCTTTGCCGCTGGTTAAACCTGTGGCGGGACGTAGGCATTGTGTGTGAGGGTTTCCCTTGTTCAGGGCTTTCCTCAGCCATTCGAGATGCTGCCTCTCCTTTGTTTTCGCTCATTATCTTCGTTTACAGACAGCTCTTTGGTTAGCTTTCTTTTCGGCTTTTGTGAGAGAAAATATATTGATTTTGTATGCTATTCAATCATTCTTAGTGATTCTTTACTCAAGAATAACATCCATTTCTTCAAGGGGATATGATTCTTCATTTTGCAAGGATATAGCCTTTGTTTACGGGATTCTCGTGGTTTAACTGTTTGTTTCCCACAGACGGCGCCAATCTGTTGACCCCAAAAAATGTTGTCAACAGATGTCGATATCGGACTCGTGACACGTGGATTCCGGGGAGTTGACCGGAGCTGATGATCGAGAAATATATATGTGGACTGTCGAGTCGGAGTACCAACGAATGATTCTTGTGTCAAACGAACAAAGATTTTACAATTGATTTTTTTCGTTTAATCCTTTATAATATTGTAAAATCACAATAATTATAAGAACAAAATATTTTTCACAATAATCTCTTTTATATGAACTTGAGTCTGTGCCTTGTATTATCTCAAATTCAACATCCCTATTACAATTACAAGAAGTGTTATTTATAGACAAACAGCCGAATTGCCTGTCGTTGGATTGAATCCACGTGGCTTCATCCTATTGAATTGAACATCATATCACTCATTCACAACATTAACTATAGTGATGATTGCCTTGTCACCCCCTTCCTTGTTGACTGACAGTAAGTAAGGTGGCTTAAAATGACTTGTCACGTCAATCACTTCTCTGAGATATCCTTCAGATTTGTTTCTTATGAGGACCTCGGTGAACGAAGTATTATGCAACTGGGGGGGCCTGAAATTTACTAAGTTTGTTTCCTCTAATGATTTCGGACTGAAGAAGCGCTAAGCGATTGGAGGGACTTCAGACTGAAGAAGCGCTAAGCGGTTGGAGGGACTTCGGATTGATATATAAAGGTGCCTAGTTTATGGAAGGTTGACTTCGGCAGGACGTCACTCTTCTGTTGATGACGTCCTTTTTTGGAGAAGAACTTCATACAAACGAATATTGGGTGCCCTTTACTGTTAATCGTCGAGCGTCTTCTCGTGGAGTCCTCCACGTGTCCTTCAAATAATGGCCCCATTTTAATGGGGTAACACCCTTGACATTATGGTTGTAAATTTCACGTTAAATGGTTCAAATGGTTGAAGGTACTTGTGTAAATTTCCAATTACAAAGTGAGGGTAAGATAGTCCTATAAGCGCATTATCAATGTTAAATCATTTCGACAAATGTAAAACACGTTTGATTTGAAATTTAAAAATATTGTTTTATGACAAATTATTATATGAATTTGATTATTATGTAAAAAGTAAAAACTGAACAATTTTATATTAATAAATTATATAGTAATAAATATATATATATATACACATTTTATAGTTGGTGAATTTTAAAATATTTTTAGTTCAATAAACATATTTATATGTGTTCATTTAAATATATATTTTAAATTTTTTTTATAAAAATAATCATTAAGAGTTTGAACTATATTTAATTTTTATATAATTTGTTTACTAGAAATTTTTATAATTTGAATTTTTTCAAAATATTATTTTTAGTTCTTAGAATTTTACTTATTTTTTCAAAATTTGTAACAACTCTCCATGATATGGTAAGACTCTCCATATCATGGAAGTTCTCTCCATGATATGGAGAGTGTAGTCTCCATATCACGGAGAGTTCACTCTCCATGAACTTCTGCGATATGGAGAGTTTTTATTTTTTTAATTAACATGCCCTTTGTGTTTTTTTATTATTATTGTTAGCTTTTCATATTTTGACTATTCAATGGAATTTTCTACATATTAAATCTGTCAATTTACTTTTATGCCCCTGACATTATGGTTGAAAATTTTCGTAAAATGGTTCAAATGGTTGAGGGTACTTGTATAAATTTCCAATTATCAAGTGAGGGTAAAAGAGTCCTATAAGCGCATTATCAATGTTAAATCATTTTGACAAATGTAAAACACGTTTGATTTGAAATTTTTTAAATATTGTTTTATGCATTTTATTATATGAATTTGATTATTATGTAAAAAGTAAAAACTGAACAATTTTATATCAATAAATTATATAGTAATATATACATTTTGAAGTTGGTGAATTTTAAAATATTTTTTCTAGCTGCAAAAGTAAAATAAAAATAAATAATATTTTTACTTCAAAAAATATATTTATATGTGTTCATTTAAATATATATATTTTAAATTTTTTATAAAAATAATCATTAAGAGTTTGAACTATATTTAATTTTTATATAATTTCTTTTCTAGAAATTTTTATAATTTGAATTTTTTCAAAATATTAATTTTATTTTTTAGAATTTTATTTATTTTTTCAATATTTGTAACAACTCTCCATATCACGGAGAGAACTCTCCGTGATATGGATTTTTTTTTTTAAACATGTCCTTTGTGTTTTTTTTTTAATTATTATTAGCTTTTCATATTTTGACCAAATTTTAAAAATTGACTTAAAAGTTCAATTATGAGGACTAAAAATTACTAGATGAAAATTGAAGGAAATGACTTAGCTGCAATAATTAAAAAAATAAAAATAAAATTCTCTCCATGGTGGAGAGTTCTCTCCAAACCACGGAGACTAATAACTCTCCATGATATGGAACTCTCTGTGATATGGAGAGTTCTAAATTTTATTTTATTTTTTTTAACTTGCCCTTTGTGTTTTTTTTAAGTTATTATTAGCTTTTCATATTTTGACCAAATATGAAAAATTGACTTAATAAATAATTATACAAAATGTTAATATTTCGACCACAACTTTGACTACGATTATTGAAATCGCGCTAATGACCCCAAGGATATAAGCTCTTTTCGGTGCGTACATCGTGGCCACTAATGTTCACTGGTGCGAGTCGTTTTGGAGGCCAAAATTCGCTGTTTTTCCTTCAATTTAAGTTATTTTTTTCTTTTTAATATGGAAAAACATGTTATCATATTGGACTTTTCTTTCAAAAACTTATTCATACGGATATTCACCCATGAATAGTGCAGAACCAGATTATGAACAGTATAGAAACCAGTTTAATTGTACAGTGATATTAGAGAGGAAATTATTGGTTATGAGCAGTGCCACTCAATTGTAAAATTACCCATTCACGCGCAAGTTAATTTTATGAAGTGTTTTACATCTAATTGGATTGAAAAATCAATTAGCATATGTTTCTCATATTAGAATTGTTTATTACTTAATATAAATGTGTGCGTCGCACGGGTGAAAGACTAGTTTACTTTAAACTAGAACTAGTAACCAACATCTCTCGCCAATCTCAACTGAATGCGCCGGTTGGAGATGGAAAGGAGAGCACCGCCGGCCGGTGGTAATTGAACCACCACTAGAAAGTTGAGGAGAGAAAGGAAGAGAAATGAAATTAGAACCTAATTTCACAATTTCACATGTTTTGTTTGCCCCCCCACGCCACCAGAATTTGGACAATTTTACCCTTATATTTTGAAAATAAAAATCTCATTTTATTTGATTTAACGGTGCATTCTAACAGAAAGTGGATAGAAGGCCATTTTCACAAGAAAAGGTAAAGGTAGAGACGTTATCCGTAAAAAAATGAAAGGTATGGATGTTTTCCACAAAAACCTTCAAAGGTAGGGACGTTTTGCGCCAATTACCCTTTCTATTTCAACCAATTAGAGGTCATTCTCTTTGTGTTTCAGTTTCAACTTTAGTACTGTAGGAATAAATTCTCAACTAAGTTGAATAAAATATATCCTAGTCCATTTTCACCTTCTTTCTTCAACATATAAATCCTAGGCCATTTTTGAAACAAAAGAGGAGATTGTATAACCCTTCAAATCTTGAACCAAAATGCACATTTCGCTATCTAAGGAATATACAAAGAAACGAACGTAAAACAATGGTTGAACATGCAAGAGCAGCTAATGAAAATCATTAACAAAGAGCAGCTAATGAAAATCATCAACAAAGAGCTATTCGGGACTATGTTAGGCCCATTGTCAATGATAATTATTCCGGCATCGTACGCCTCGCTATAGCTGTAACCAACTTCGAACTGAAGTCGGGGTAATACACATGGTACAACAAAATCAGTTTGAGGGAGCTGCAACAGAAGATCCAAATGCCCATCTGGGATCTTTTCTAGAAATTTGTGACAAGGTGAAGATGAATGGAGTCACTGACGAGGCAATAAAACTTCACCTATTCTCTTTCTCCTTAAGGGATAAGGCAAAAGCTTGGTTCCAGTCACTACCGTGCGGGTCAATTACAACTTAGGATGACTTAGCTCATAAATTCCTCACCAAGTACTTCCCTCATTCCAAATCAGCTCAACTTCGAAGTGAAATTGGTCAATTCAGACAATCTGACTTGGAACTATTTTATGAAGCATGGGAAAGATTCAAGGACTTGCTTAGAAGATGTCCTCAACATAATTTTCAAAGCTGGATGCAGATTGAGATATTCTACAACGAGTTAAATGGACAGACAATAACCATAGTAGATGCAGCTGCAGGAGGTATTCTAATGGCTAAAATGACAGATACTGCATATTCCTTGTTGGACGACATAGTTGCAAATAGCTATCAATGGCCAAGTGAGAGATCAAGCGTTAAAAAAGTGGCGGGACTTCATGAAATAGACCCCATCACAGCATTAACAGCTCAGGTTTCATCACTTACTAATCAGATAGCTGCATTTACCACTCAAGGAAATCAACAGAAGTCAAATTCAGTTATGGCTGCCTCCTCATCACATCAAGAGACAGTTACGGGGAATAAGCAAACTCAATATTCAACAGCAGGAACTACAATTAGAGGGGAAAAAACTACTCTTCAAATCATTATCATCTTAGGCTGAGGAATCACGAGAATTTATCATATGGCAACAACAGAAATACACTCCAACCTCTACTGGGGTTCAACACTCAACATTTTGAAGGGAACCCATCCTTAGAGGACATCCTTGGAACTTTCATTTCAGAGACAAGATCGCGATTCAACAAAGATGAGACATGCTTGGATAACATCGAAACACATGTGTAAAAGCCGAACTTGAGTGATACACGAGCGAAATTTGGTGAGGCAGAAAATATTGTAGAACTTAGGATGTCTAACAGGGAAAGTTCAGCATCAGTCAGAGGCAATAAAAAATCACACATGTCGGGTGATATGGTTCGACGGTTCGATCGGCTGTTTGAGGATATGCGGGATAGGTTGGATAGACTTGACACAACGGTGACAAATCTTCACATGGGACAACGTGCGAAGCTACCCAATGTAAGGAGACAGGGTAAGCGGGAGCCTAGGATGGAGGTGTGAGGCTAGAATGAATATGGTAGTGACTTGACGAGGAGGTTGGAATGGGAAGAATAAAGAATAGAGGCAATATGTTTGAAAGACGGGGTAGGAATGATATTGGGGACGAGGTAGATAGGGGTATGGGCCATATAAAAATGTCCATTCCACCATTTAAGAGAATGAGTGATCCGAAGGTTTACTTAGAGTGGGAGAGGAAGGTGGAGTTGATTTTTGATTGTCACAACTATTCAGGGGGGGAAGAAGGTTAAGATTGTAGCCCTTGAGTTCACTGATTATGCAATCACTTGGTGGGATCAATTGGTGACATTGAGGCGTAGGAATATGAAGCGACCAATCAATACTTGGGAGGAGTTAAAGGCAATCATGCGGAGGAGGTTCGTCCCTAACCACTATTATCGGGAGCTTCATAAAAAATTACAGTCTCTCTACCAGGGATCGAAGAGTGTGGAAGACGGTAATAAAGATATGGATATAATGATGATTAGGACGAATGTGGAAAACGATCGGGAGGCTACTATGGCCAGGTTTTTGAATGGTTTGAAAATGGACATAGCTAATGTGGTTGAATTGCAGACTATGTGGAGTTAGAAGACGTAGCGACCCGAAATTTTTAACTGCAAATTTTATAACTTAAGTTGTGTCGCTACGACATTTTCGTCAAATTTTAGAATTTATTTTATGTCTGTCGAACTATCTAGTAAAACATTTAATATAAGATTTCAAAACGATTTTAATCTTAAAAATTCAATATTTTTTTTTATCGATCTCGAACATTTAAAGTATCAAATTTCTTATCGTTTTAAATCCAAATTTTAATAATTTTATCTACGATATCTTATTTAGAATCCAATTTTATTAGTCCAAATTTTTATCATTTTAGTCCAATATACCTAAATCCAATTAGCCCAAAACTATTGTAGCCCAAATTCTTGGCCCAATTATTTCCTAGGTTTCTGTGCCCTAAATCTACTGTTAATTCACTGTTCAATCACCCTCACAACCTCACCCTCATAGTAGCCATCAGCATCTCCACACGGCCTCCTCAACACAGCAGCAACTGGGTAAGAATTTACCGTCCATCTTCCTTCAAATTTGCTCAATAATCGATTGATAATTTCACACAATCATCACCATCACAACCAGCCGAAATCCTCCAACCTCGAATCACTTTGCACACACAGAAACTCAGTTTCAACAAACCACCACCTTCACTATTTCACACAACTTGCAAGCTGTGACTCAACATCCATCCCACAGTCGAGCCACCACCGCCGCACCCCTCGCTATCTCAACATCAAACCACCACCAAAACCAAGAAATCATAAAACCCAAACACTTACCTCAATCCACACCCGTTTTTGGCCGGATTTCCGTCGAAAACACCCAAGAAATTAGAACTCCTAGCCTCGAGTTACTCTCAGTCGACACACCAAAAAATCCCCAATCACCTCCACCCGCTAGTGCCACCTCGCGACGGCGGCGCCTCTGACTTTGGCTATTGAATCGGCCTCTTCCCCTCGCCTCATCTCCTCTCGATTCTCTGGTTCGAAATCGTGTGTAAGAGAGAGAGAGAGAGAGAGAGAGAGATGTTAGATACGTATATTTGTATATATTTAATTTTTGAAAATTATTATTTTAGCCCCAAAGTTTTTACAATTGGTTATTTCAGTCCCTAAGTCTTAGTTACTATTAAACCAGCACACAAATTCCAAAAAGTTTATTTCAGCCCTTAAACTTTTAAATTTCAGTTTTAATACATTTCCAATTAAATCCCTAAAAGTTTTAAAGTTTTAATTAGAACTTAGTATCCTAAATTATATTAATTTTGTTCTTGCTAGACAAGGTCGTGGGAAAAGTTTAAAGCACGGTAACATCTCATCCGTTCAATTTCAAGAAAATTTTCAAGACTTTGAGGTGGGGTTTACATTTAAGCAATTGTAGTTATTTTGTCTGTGTTAATTCTTGATATGTGATTTTGATTGTGATATAATGCTTATACATACGTAAATAGGTCCGGAATTAAAAGTGGGTCCTTGGGGTTGTCCCACAATGCAAAATTGGTTAAGTGCTAATAACATGTTTTCAGAGACCGTAAATAGGTCTGGGATCGTAATTGGGTTCTTGGGAATGCCCACAGTACATATTTCTACAATATGTTTTATTGGTATTATATTCACCACTTCATTTCATATTTAGACTTAACTTGGACTGATTGCTGTATCTCCACTGAGTATAATACGTTATGCTCATCCCAATATTTTTCCACCCTTTCAGGTTAAGAAGCTCGACAAGGCAAGATAATGAACGGGGCAATCTTAAATAATAGACCATTTAATTTATAAGTTTGAAACAAGTATTTTAATAGCTAGTTTCCATTTATACAATTAAATATCAGATTTTAGTATTTTTGCAAATGTTGGTACTTGCTTATCATATTTGCTATTCACACTCGGATGTGAGTAAATTATTCAAAGGACGTTTCCGCATTTTTGTGCTAATTTGCTATAGTTTTAATATATATATATATATATATATATATATATATATATATATATATATATATATATATATATATATATATATATATATATATACCTACGCATTTTGGCGTCTATTGAAAATATTTATTTACAGGATATTTTGATTTAAGTAGTGCCTTGAATTAATAGAGAATTTGGGGCGTTACTGTATGGTATCAGAGCACAGGTCTACCTTTCTGTAGACTTGTGAAAATTCTACAAAACAATAATATTAATAATGAGATAATGTTTAGTATTTAATTTGAATGCTACCCGTTCTTGCCGCGCCGTGCCCACTCCGAAAAGGTAAAATGTTTAGAAAATTTTATTTGATAGAGTTTGAATATTTTCATTTGCTGGATACCATGAATTTATTATGTAACTGCATCTGAAATTGAATGTTACAACGAAAAGTTTTATGAGAATGAAATTTTACTATAATTGATGCAGTTTGAAATGTTTGAAAGTTTGTAGTAAATGTTATAAAATTTCTCATGAGTTATTATATTTAGGAGTTGAACTTGTGATGTGAAGTATTTAAAATTTTTTAGAAATTATAAGTTTAGTCCTCGAATTAGACTAAAACATGCAGTAACCCATTTCAGTAGAATTTATTTTTATAATTGATATGCCAAAAGGAATGTATGAGAAAGAGAGATATAGGAAGAACTGTTTGTGGAATTCAGTAGGAGAACATATTTCGGATTATAGATATTGGTTGCAATTTTATTATTTTCTCTTCTTTTTGAAAAATTTGAGATAATAATAAAATTTACTTTTAGCTTCACTGTGTTTCTTTGTAATTTTTTTTCTCCTTTTAGATTTTATTATTCCTAGATGGGCATTGTGAATTTCACAATTTAGTGGATGTTGAGACAAATGTTGTTATGGTTTAGGGAATGTCTCGTAGAACAAATCGAGCTCTCGTAAATCGGGCTGCTGCAAGACAAACTATCACAGGCCAGGCTGCTACTGGTGTTGCGGGAAATAATCCATTAAGGGACCTTGTGAATGCTCTCCAAGGACTCATTCAGCAACAAGCCCCAACAGCTCCATGAAATGCCCATAATCCACCGAATCCGCAGGCTAATGCAAACAACGCCAGCATGGTTGTTGAACAGTTTCGCCGATATAAGCCACCAACATTCAATGGTCGAGTGGGACCCCTAGCTGTAGAGGAATGGCTAAGGGCATTAGAACGGATCTTTAAACATATAGCCGGCTCGGACACTCAAAAAGTGTCATGCACCGTGTTCCAGCTTGAAGAGGATGCAGATCATTGGTGGGAGTCATATCAACGCACCAGAACTGAGGCACAATAACTTGAACTGACATGGGATGGATTCAAGAAATTAATAATACAAAGGTATTTTCCCCATTCTTTCCGGGATTTGAAATAAACGAAGTTCCTTGAACTTAGGCAGAGAAGTATGTCAGTTGTGGAATATGAAACGAAATTCAACCAGTTGTCTAGGTATGCTATCCATCTGGTTGACACGGATATCAAGAAGGCTAGAAGATTCGAAAGGGGTTTACGCCCAGAAATTGGAGGAATTATGGCAGGTTTAGGACTCCTACCTATGCCGAAGGGATTGAGCGAGCACAAGCTATATCCTCTCGCTTAAACCTGGAAAAGACTACTCAGAAATCCGCAGAGGTACCAATGAAAAGAAAATGGGACAGTCAGAATACGGGCAAAGGCAGATATCAGAACAAGAAAGGGAAATCATTAGGAAAAATTGAGGAAAAGGCTAGCACTGAGAAACCTATATGCTCGAAGTGTGATAAGTGTCACTATGGGGAGTGCCTGTTCGAAAAGGGCATGTGCTTCAGAGGTAAGAAACCCGGTCATTTTGCTGGTGAATGTCCTGAATTCAAGGGTAAAGAAGATAACAAGAAGGGAAAGGCCTGAGTTTTTGCACTGAACCAGCATGAGGCGGAACAGGATCCGAATGTGATAGCAGGTATTTATGATCATTTTTCGTACCTGCTTATGTTCTTTTTAACGAATACCACACATTTTTTTATTTCTATCCAATGGTCACTACGTCTAACACCACCATAAATACAAAAACAGGTATATTATTATTATCTAATGTACCTGCTTACGTACTATTTGACTCTGGAGCTACAAATTCTTTTATTTCTGCATCCTTTGTAGCTAAGTCAAATTTTACATATGTGAAAACAAATAATGAATTAGAGGTCAGCATCCCTTCAGGAAGAACTCTTTGTACAAATCAAGTGACTAAAGATATGAAATTGGAGATTGACAAAAAAATATTTCGGGCTGACATAATACCTTTTGGAGATGAAAGATTTCGATGTTATCTTAGGCATGGATTGGTTGGGACTTAATCATGCGACCATTCAATGTCACGAGAAAGAAGTATTGTTTCACAGACCAGGAGAGGAAGAGTTTCGTTTCTTTGGTGCAAAGTTCAAGTCTCTACCTCGACTTGTATCAGCTATACAAGCGGAGAAGATGTTAAGAAGAGAGTTATGTCATGGATTTCTGGTTAATATCATCGATTCCCAACATAAAGAAATGACAATTAATGATATTAACATCGTGCGAGACTTTGCAGATGTATTTCCAGAAGATCTGTCGGGCATTCCACTAGATAGGCAAGTGGAATTTACAATTGATTTGGTTCCTGGAGCAGCACCAGTATCTAAGGCCCAGTATCGAATGGCACCGAAAGAACTTCAAGAATTGAAATTGCAATTAGAGGAGTTGCTGGAGAAAGGTTTCATTCGACCGAGTGTATCTCCTTGGGGTGCTCCTGTACTTTTTGTTAAGAAGAACAATGGGAGTATGAGGATGTGCATTGACTATCGAGAATTGAATCATCTGACCATCAAAAATAGATACCCTCCACCGAGAATAAAAGATTTATTCGACCAGTTAAAGGGTGTAACAGTGTTTTCAAAGATAGACTTGAGGTCGGGGTATCATCAGCTAAAAATCAGGGCAAGCGATATATCGAAAACGGCTTTTAAGATTCGTTACGGACATTATGAGTTCAGTGTCATGCCTTTCGATTTGACCAATGCTCCAGCTGTATTTATGGATCTCATGAACAGAGTGTTCCATCAGTACGTAGACCAATTTGCCATAGTATTTATTGATTACATACTTGTATACTCAAAGGATAAAAAGCAGCACGAGGAACAACTCCGGGTAGTACTTGAAACCTTAAGTAATGAGAAATTATATGCCAAAATCAAGAAGTGCGAATTTTGGCTTGATCGTGTAGATTTCCTTGGTCACGTGGTTACCGTCCAAGGAATCGAAGTAGACCCTGTTAAAGTGGAAGCAGTAACAGTGTGGGTGATGTTCACCGTTTCTTGGGATTGGCTGGCTATTATATAAGATTTATTGAGGGCTTCTAAAAAATAGCAGGGCCAATGACTCAGTTGAGAAGAATGGGTGTGAAGTTTCAGTGGACGGAAAAATATGAAAAATGTTTTCAAGAACTCAAGTAGAGATTAACTTCAGCTCTTGTATTGACAATACCCGATGGCTCTGATGGATTTGTGATCTACACCGATGCCTCCAAGTAGGGATTAGGTTCTGTTTTGATGCAGCAGGAAAATGTAGTTGCTTATGCCTCGAGACAATTGAAGCAGTACGAACAGAACTATCCAATGCACAACATGGAACTTGCAGCTATAGTTCATGCCTTGAAGATATGGCGTCATTATCTTTATGGTGGGAAGTGTGAAATCTATACAGACCACAAGAGTTTCAAATACTTCTTCACACAGAAGGAACTAAATAAGAGATAAAGGAGATGGTTGGAGCTAGTGAAAGATTATGACTGTACAATTCATTACCATCCGGGTAAGGCCAACGTAGTCACAGATGCATTAAGCAGGAAAATGGGATCCCATTTTACCTACGGTACAAGAACATTTGATAAATGACTTTGAGAAAATGAGATTGGAAGTCATCACACTGTCGGCTCAGACTATAGCGAGAATAAGAGCATTCAACCTACACTTCGGAATCGAATCAAGGAAGCACAAGATAAAGATCTATTTCTACAGAAGATAAAGGCTGAGGTTGGTTCAAGCAAACGTATAGGGTTTGAAATATTTGCAGATAATGCGCTGACTTTTAAAAGAAGGTTGTGTGTACTCAAGGATGAAAGTATAAGAAACGAGATATTAGAAGAAACTCATTCTACCCCGTTTGCTGCAGATCCAGGTGGTACAAAAATGTATCGAGATTTTTGAGATATATTTTGGTGGAGAAACATGAAAAGAGGAATTGGTCTATTTGTGGAGAAATGTATTGTCTGTCTGCAAGTCAAGGCGGAATATCAAAGGCCGTCAGGACTACTGAAATCGTTGGATATTCCAGAATGAAAATGGGAACACATAGTAATGGACTTTGTGATAGGCCTCCTGAGGTCAGCAATAGGCCTCCTGAGGTCAGCAAGAGGTCATAATGCTATTTGGGTAGTAGTCGATCGTCTGATGAAGTCAGTCCATTTTCTGCCAATCAAAGTAAATTTTCACATGGAATAGTTTGCACTATTATACATCAGAGAGATAGTCAGATTGCATGGAATTCCAGTCACCATTATTTCAGATAGAGACCTGAGGTTTACATCAAAATTTTGGAAAAGTTTATAGGCAGCCATGGGGACGAAATTAAAATTTAGTACTACTTATCATCCTCAGACAGATGGACAATCAGAAAGAACCATTCAAACTCTTGAACATATGTTGAGGGCATGTGTTTTGGATCTTATCGGTAATTGGGAGACACACCTGCCGTTAGTTGAGTTTGCATATGACAATAGTTTCCAGTCTACCATTGGTATGACACCATATGAAACTCTTTATGGCCGAAAGTACAGATCACCAATTCATTGTGATGAAGTTGGTGAGAAGAAGGTTTTGGGTCCAGAAATAGTGGAACGAACTGTAAATGCTATGGAGAAGATTAGAGAAATGATTAAAATAGCACAAGACAGACAGAAGTCTTATGCTGATAAGCGACGAAAGGAACTACAATTTGAAATTTGGTGAAAAAGTGTTCCTTAAAGTGGCTCCTATGAAAGGGGTGGTAAGGTTTAGAAATAAAGGGAAATTTAGACCAAGGTTTATTGGACCTTATGAAATCATGGAAAGAGTTGGAAATGTGGCCTATAGGTTGGCTTTACCGCCAAAGTTAGCTGCAGTACATACTGTTTTCCACATCTCAATGTTAGGGAAATATGTCCACGATCTGGACCACATTGTTAGTTATGCATCCTTGGATGTTAACAAGGATATGACATATGAGAAAACTCCTGCGGTTATACTTCAGAGGAAAGTTCATACTTTAAGGAATAAAGATATTCCTTTAGTTAAAATCCAATGGAACAGACATGGTAGAGAAGAGGCGACTTGAGAAAGAGAAGATGAGGTTTTAGCCAAATACCCAGACATTTTCAAATCAAGTAAGTATAATTTCCAGGACGAAATTTATTTAAGTCGAGGAGGTTGTAGTGACCCGAAATTTTTAACTGCAAATTTTATAACTTAAGTCGTGTCGCTACGATATTTCCTTCAAATTTTAGAATTTATTTTATGTCCGTCGAACTGTCTAGCAAAACATTTAATATAAGATTTCAAAACGATTTTAATCTTAAAAATTCAATTTTTTTTATCGAGTCCAATCTCGAACATTTTAAAGTATCAAATTTCTTATCGTTTTAAATCCAAATTTTAATAATTTTATATACGATATCTTATTTAGAGTCCAATTTTATTAGTCCAATTTTTTTTTTATCATTTTAGTCCAATATACCTAAATCCAATTAGCCCAAAACTATTGTAACCCAAATTCTTGGCCCAATTATTTCCTAGGTTTCTGTGCCCTAAATCTACTGTTAATTCACTGTTCAATCACCCTCACAACTGACCTCATAGCAGCCATCAGCATCTCTACACGGCCTCCTCAACACAGCAGCAACTGGATAAGAATTTACCACCATCTTCCTTCAAATTTGTTCAATAATCAACTGATAATTTCACACAATCATCACCATCACACCCAGCCGATATCTTCCAACCTCGAACCACTTTGCACATACCGAAACTCAGTTTCAACAAACCACCACCCTCACTGATTTCACACAAACTGCAAGCTGTAACTCAACATCCATCCTACAATCGAGCCACCACCGCCACACCAACCTCACTAAGTCAACATCCATCCCACAGTCGAGCCACCACCACCACACCAACCTCGCTATCTCAACATCAAACCACCACCAAAACCAAGAAATCATAAAATCCAAACACTTACCTCAATTCCACACCTGTTTTTGGCCGGATTTCTGCCGAAAACACCCAAGAAATTAGAACTCCTAGCCTCAAGTTACTCTTAGTTGACACACCAAAAAATCCCCAATCTCCTCCACCTGTCGGCGTCACCTCACGACGACGGTGCCTCTGACTTTGGCCGTTGAATCGGCCTCTTCCCCTCGCCTCCTCTCGATTCTCTGGTTTGAAATCATGTGAGAGAGAGAGAGAGAGAGAGATGTTAGATACGTATATTTGTATATATTTAATTTTTGGAAATTATTATTTTAGCCCCAAAGTTTTTACAATTGGTTATTTCAGTCCCTAAGTCTTAGTTACTACAAAACCAGCACACAAATTCCAAAAAGTTTATTTCAGCCCTTAAACTTTTAAATTTCAGTTTTAATACATTTCCAATTAAGTCCCTAAAAGTTTTAAAGTTTTAGTTAGGATTTAGTATCCTAAATTATATTAATTTTGTTCTCGCTAGACGAGGTCGCGGGAAAAGTTTAAAGCACGGTAACATCTCATCTGTTCAATTTCAAGAAAATTCTCAAGACTTTGAGGTGGGGTTTACATTTAAGTAATTGTGGTTATTTTGTCCGTGTTAATTCTTGATGTGTGATTTTGATTGTGATATAATGCTTATACATATGAAAACGTTGCTAGGAACCGTAAATAGGTTCGGGATCGAAAATGGGTCCTTGGGGTTGTCCCACAATACAAAATTGGTTAAGCACTAATAACATGTTGTCAGGGATCGTAAATAGGTCCGGGATCGTAATTGGGTCCTTGAGAATTCCCACAGTACATATTTCTACAGTATGTTGTATTGGTATTATATTCATCACTTGATTTCATATTTAGACTTAACTTGGACTGATTGCTGTATCTCCACTAAGTATAATGCGTTATGCTCATCCCAATATTTTCCACCCTTTCAGGTTAAGGAGCTCGGTAAGGCAAGGCAATGAGTGGGGCAATCTTGATTAAATAATAGACCATTTAATTTATAAGTTTGAAACAAGTATTTTAATAGCTAGTTTCCATTTGGACAATTAAATATCAAATTTTAGTATTTTTGCAAATGTTGGTACTTGCTTATCATATTTGGTATTGACACTTGGATATGAGTAAATTATTCAAAGGACGTTTCCGCATTTTGTTCTAATTTCCTATAGTTTTAAAATATATATATACCTACACATTTTGACATCTATTGAAAATATTTATTTATAGGATATTTTGACTTAAGTAGCGCCTTGAGTTAATAGAGAATTTGGGGCATTACAGAAGATATGCTAGACGTAGCTATGAAGGTGGAGCGGCAATTGAAGAGAAAGGGGACAACAAGGAATACACCGAGTCATAACCCATCTTGGAGATCGAAATGGGATGATGATGGAGGTGATGTGGCTGTTACAACTGGTAAAACCGAACCACCTAGGGGAAAGGAAGAAGCTGTTAGCAAGGTCCTACCAAAGGCGGAACCACAACATTCTAGGAGTCGGGATATTAAGTGTTTCAACTGCTTGGGATGGAGGCACATTGCTTCTTAATGCCCTAACTGACGAGCCATGATCTTGAGTGCCAATGGGGAAGTGGTAAGTGAGAGTGATGGGGACATAGACCTCATACTATTCGGATGAGGAGGTGGAGGTGGGAGGTGGTGAAGAGATGGAGAGTACGGTGTTCCTAGTTGTCCTGAGGTGGTGGTGATTCTGCGACGATGGTTTGGCAACAGTGGTGGTGGTTTTGGCGTGCCGAAAGCCGCAAGTGTTGGTGGTGGTCACCAATTATTTGGTCGACTGTGACCATTAAATTGGTTAATTTGGTGGTGGTGTTGTGGCGGCAGTCGTGGTGGGATAGTGCTGTGACCAAGTATTGGATTGGGGTCAGAGTCGGGGTGGTGTTGTTGGCGGCGACGGCGGTGTTGTGGCGGATGGGATAGTGTTTGTGACCAAGTATTGGATGGAGATTGGGGTCGGGTTTGGTGAATGTGACCAACTATTTGGTTGGTTGTAACTAACTTTCAAACTGTGACCATAAAATTCGACAATCTGTGCAAGAAATCTGAAACATGCCCTAAATCTCCTTAGGCCAGAATAGGGTATTTTCTAGTTATAACAAGTTTGTAGGGCACTTTAATCTCTAGTTATATAAAATATATCCCATTTCTCATCGTTTATCATCCTTGACAAATATGGATTTTGGAAGTGATAAGTATGTTTTTACACACTTATTTGACACTTTTTGAGACTTGAATATTGATAAAATTGAGTAAATTTCTATGCATAATTCTGTAATTTTTACTTTTGTACGCTAAAACCCTGAAAAGTAGGAAAACGAAGCTAAATGGAGTTAAAAAAAAGGGACTTAAAACGTAAAAATTTGTGAAGTTGGAGACTAAGGTGCACAAGCCAGAAAGTTGAAGAACTTGAAGTGCAATTTTCAGAGGGCTTGAATGTAATGAAGATCAGAATCTAAGGACCAAATTGTACGTGATTAAAGTTGAGGGACTTGACATGCAAATATGGAGGGACTGGGCTACAATATCTATTTTTGGCTTGAGCTATGCGGTCGCATAGCTTTGAACATGCGACCGAATAGATAGGGTAGAGACGTCAAAATCATATTTTGGCTGTTCCATGCGACCGCATGGGATATAACTATGCGGCCGCATGAAGTTAATTTTGTTAGGCGATTTAAATTTCGTTTAGATTTTATTTTGGCCCAACTTGCATTATTTTGTGGTTGTTTATTAGTAGATATTTTAGGATATTTGTAGTGTCTAAAGATATCCTAGAACATCTAATATAGGGGGAGTGAACACAAAAGAATCCAATCTCTTCCTCCTCTCTTCTTGCGTCATTTTTCTTTCTTTTTCTTTTCTTTTTACTTAGTAAAATTTTGGTAATTTTTGGGGATTAATCCAAGAGCAACAAAGGAGATTCTACTAAAGGAGTTGGAGAAATATTTGGGAGATTCAAAACCGAGCCAAACTAGGGTTTATTCTATAACTTTGATTTCTCTTAATTATTTTGCCAATATTGAAATGTATTGTATAAAAACTCACCTTTGTTTACATCTATATAAATGGGCTAAAGTTTAATATGTTGGAGTTTATGATGTAGTAACTTAATCTAAGTTTCATTAAATTCTTTATATGTTGTGAATGATGCTTTGATTATCAAAATAATGGTGTATTAATTATTGTGTTGTGTGGTTCATCATTTACTTGATCAATAGATGACGTGTTTAAGTGGTTAAGGTAATTATTGAGAAATTGTTACACTAACTAGACCAAAATAATTAATGCCCTAAGTTGTGTAGTATACTATGTTTGTTTAGATGTATAGAGATATACATCTACCTTAAGTGACCCTTTGAGTATTCTCACAACAATTTAATGCAATTGGTTAAGTGTTAATTAGCATAGAGATATCGTGGGTAGACTTAATCAATTAGGGTAATTTCACTCGAGAGAGGCTATTCATCATAATTGGTTTGATATTAATGAAATAAAGGTTAAGCGAAATCATAAATTCCAACCATGTTTTTCATCCAAATTTATGTTTTATTAGTTTGTAGCTTTTTAGTTAATTTCCGAAATCATATGTTTATTGTGTATTTTTTTTTTTCTATTTATTGTTAGAATTAAAATTGATTAGAGTAGTGTAATTAAAAGTATACATTCCTCATGAGATCGATATTCGGACTCTAAAAGTCCACTGTATTACTTATTCACGACCCGTGCGCTTGTGGTGTAATTTTCAGCGAACAAGTTTTTTGCGCCGTTGTTGGAGAGTGTTTTAATCTAATTACTAGTTTTGTTGTTTCACTTTAACGATTTGTTTTTAATTGTTTTTATTTTTGTGTAATTTGGCTAACTCCCGTATTGCTAATCTATCTTGTGTTTGTAGTTTCTCTCTATACTTTTCAGATATTTGTTTGATTCTAACTTGGTAGAGTAATAATATGTTTGCACTATCTAGTCTCTACATTGACTCTAGGTTTATGCTTGAAGGTCTAAGATGTGAAATTTGTCCAGCGATGTATTGTATAGGGCAATGTTTGTATTCGTGCACCGATGCCTCAATGTCGAAACTTCTTAGGTTTAGATATTATTTGAAATGCCGAAAACAAGCACTGGACAATTCCGATGAAAGTTACATGCTCGCTAGAGACTATGTACCTAATGATTTCATGAAGACATCAATTTCTCAGGAGATAGTCCTCCATGTTTGAATGAGAGGGTAATTGCAAAGTATTGCAATGAACTTGCCAAGTTGGAAGAAGATGACATGTTTGTGGGAGATTACAAATATTGGGATCGATTTCTACAATGGGGGTATAATACACTTGAGAGAGAGTCAATGAGACTGACTTCTCACTGCCCACAGATTTAGATTGCGGAATGATCGTTCAATCTGAAAAAATAACAACGGTTGTAGAAGAGTTTAAAGTGAATGATAATTTAATCACAAAGGAACCGATCAAAGGTGTAGGAATCAATGATGATGAAATCAACATATATTCGTCCGACTTCGGTGATTGCATAGAAGTTGATTTTGTGATTAAGTTCGATGAGGAGATGGAAATCTACATTGTTGAGTTTGAATCGGGTGGAATGCGGAAGTCCTACTACATTGAAAAGGGCAAGTTAGAGGTTTGGAGATCCAACGAAGAGTGGATCAAAGCCAAAAGAAGAAAGCTGGACAAGGCATCTAAAGCCTTCTTTAGGTGTCCGTGATTCAACTGCCAAAGTCGAGCTAAAGATTATAAAAAAGCGCTTGTTGGGAGACAACTCAATTTTCTTACTTTACGCTTTTATTTACTTTTATGTATTTTCTTGCTTTTATTTATTTTTGCTATCATTATTTTTGTAGGAAATTTTTGAAGTCTCACATATATATGGTTCCTCACAAGTTTGGGGATAATTGGTGTACAAAGAGGTCATTTGCCAAAGTTCATTGAAGGCATCTCAAGTCCAAATCAAGTATTGGCACATCTTCACAAATATATAACTAGGGAAGTTTCATTATTCCTCTTTCCTTTATCTTGTCCTTTATACATTGAGGACAATGTGTGAATTAAGTTTGGGGGTGAGCCTTGCCGGCTTTTGATGTTAATGATTAGATGTTATGAGCCTTGCCGGCTATTGATATTGTGCTTATATTGGTGATATTGTATTGACATGTTAGATGGCCTTGCTGGTTTAGGAATGCTTGATGTTTGAAATTGTTATTGACTCATAAGCTATGCATGACCAGATATGCTACTGGTGCCTAAAATTTTTCGAAAATTGCTTGTCCATGTGATATCCTAAGCTACTTTGAGCACTAGTCATGAGGGATTATCTAGATGTGGAATTTTTTGGTTTGTTGGAAATTTTTTGCATTGGTAAGAACTTAGGTTGTGAGTTACCTTGAACATTATTTCAACCTATGTCTACTTTTCTTTCACCTTACCATATTGCGAGAAATGTTGAATCAGCTAGTTAGTTATTTTCATTGAAGATGGTAGTAACTGAATAGTGTGAACACAAAAGCTAGTGAGCCTTTGAGCCTATAGACTGATACATATATTACAGTCTCATTACTTCTTTCATGTGCGACACTCTTCCATGATTTTTCTTATCTAGAACTTGCGTTGATTCTCTTCAAGATCACATTGACACATGTATGCGTGAATATGATTAAGGCCATCTTTTGTACATTTGACTTACCACTTTAGCCAAATAGCTACCATGAAATTAATCTATCCTTTGATAAACCCTGTTGAGCCTATTTGCCTTTTCTTTGGTTTACCTACATTACGAGCTTTCATATTCAGAAAAATAATATCTTTACCCAGCCCTCAAAGCTAGTGGAGTGTTGTTTAATACTATGAATGTTGGGTGAGCAAGAAAAATAAGTTTGGGGGTATCAATATCACAGGTGAAGCTATGTTTGGTGAGGTATTTTGTAAAAAAAAAAAAGACGATGATGATGCAATGGTTGTAAAAATGTGTGGAGGAGACTGATTTGTATATCTGTATGATTCCTCTTGATATTCAAAGAAAGAAGTTGAGTGTGTTGAATATGTGAAAAGTAAGAAGTCATTGTTAGAGGGATAGGGTTGTGTACATATTCTATCTATGTTAAGTTGAGTTGAATATTTTTACTCCACTAATTTATATTTGAGGTTTCTTAGTTACTTATCTAAATGTATCCACACCTTAACCTTTAGCCGCATTTCAACCCTGAAAAGACCTTATGATTTGTGTTGTACATGTGATCTAAGTGATGACAATTGAGAAAATATGCAAGCTTATAGTATGACATTTTCACTGGAATGATTTTGAACGAAACAATACCCAATCTTAAAATGGAGTGATCATACTATCTGTGAGGTTCTACATGTTTAGTTACTCTATCTTCATCTGAAAATGCTTGCTAGTTGAATATTTTTGAGCGGTAAAAGAAAAGAGTGATTGAGAGCAACCTTGAGATTTACATCCTGGAAGAGAAAATGATTATCTATTTTAAGGGTGTGAATATCACGAGCGGGAAATGACATATTTGACCACACAGGGGCGGGTTGGAACCAATTTAAAGATTTTTTTTCCCGTCTTGACAGTATTTTCCTAGTTTAGATGATAATTAAAAATGGCTATGCACACACATACCGATTGAACATTGGACAAGCTTAATTTGTTTGTGATAGCATTATTTGGATGCATGGCTGTAAATTGATACAATTTTGAACTCACTTATATTTTTGGCAAGGTATCTAGTATGTTGATCATTATCGCATTTACATGATTATGTTAGAAGTAATCTTGCTCGAGACAAGCAAGAGCTCAAGTTTGGAGTGTGATAAGTGTGTTTTTACACACTTATTTGACACTTTTTGGGACTTGAATATTGATAAAATTGAGTAAATTTCTATGCATAATTGTTAATTTTTACTTTTGTAGGCTAAAACCCTGAAAAGTAGGAAAACGAAGCTAAATGGAGTAAAAAAAAAGGACTTCAAGCGTACAAATTTGTGAAGTTGGGGACTAAGGTGCACAAGCCAGAAAGTTGAAGGACTTGAAGTGCAATTTTCAGAGGGCTTAAATGTAATGAAGATCAAAATCTGAGGACAAAATTGTACGTGATTAAAGTTGAGGGACCTGGCGTGCAAATATGGAGGGACATGACTACATATCTATTTTTGGCTTGAGTCATGCGGCCGCATAGCTTTGAACTATGCGACCGAATGGATAAGGCAGAGACGTCAAAATCATATTTTGGTTCTTCCATTCGACCGCATGAGATATAACTATGCGGTCGCATGAAGTTAAATTTGCTAGGCAGTTTAAATTTCGTCTAAATTTTATTTTGGCCCAACTTGCATTATTTTGTAGTTTTTTATTAGTAGATATTTTAGGATATTTGTGATGTGTCTAAAGATATCCTAGAATATCTAATATAGGGGGAGTGAACACAAAAGAATCCCTATCTCTTCCTCCTCTCTTCTTGCATTATTTTCCTTTCTTTTTCTCTTCTTTTTACTTAGTTAAATCTTGGTAATTGTTGGGGATTAATCCAAGAGCAACAAAGGAGATTCTACTAAAGGAGTTGGGGAAAATATTTGGAAGATTCAAAACCGAGCCAAACTAGGGTTTATTCTATAACTTTGATTTCTCTTAATTATTTTGCAAATATTGAAATGTATTGTATAAAAACTCTCCTTTGTTTATATCTATATAAAATGGGCTAAAGTTTAATGTGTTGGAGTTTATGATGTAATAACTTAATCTAAGTTTCATTAATATCTTTATATGTTGTGAATGATGATTATCAAAATAATGGTGTATTAATTATTGTGTTGTGTGGTTCATCATTTACTTGATCAATAGAAGATGTGTTTAAGTGGTAAGGGTAATTATTGAGAAATTTTTACACTAACTAGACCAAAATAATTAATGCCCTAAGTTGTGTAGTATACTATGCTTGTTTAGGTGTAGAGATATACATCTACCATAGGTGACCCTTTGAGTATTCTCACAACAATTTAATGCAATTGGTTAAGTGTTAATCGACATAGAGATATCGAGAGAGGCTATTCACTATAATTGGAGAATCGGGACTAATTTTGTATTTTGGTAATTTGCATCTGCGCATAATTGGCTTGATATTAATGAAATAAAGGTTAAGCGAAATCATAAATTCCAACCATGTTTTTATCCAAAAATATCCGAACGTTTATGTTTTATTAGTTTGTAGATTTTTAGTTAATTTCCGAAATCATATGTTTATTGTGTATTTTTGTTAGAATTAAAATTGATTAAAGTAGTGTAATTAAAAGAATACATTTCTCGTGGGATCGATATTCGGATTCTAAAAGTTCACTGTATTACTTGTTTACAACTCGTGTGCTTGTGGTGTAATTTTCAGTGAACAGGAAGTAATGGGGTCGGTGGATGATCGAAGGGTATTATAGGTAAAAAAAGTTGGAAATTTGGAAAAAAAATTGACTAAACACAAGTTTTCTAGGGGTTGAGTGCGTTTTAAATTTTTTTTCATGTTGTTGTACTCTTTATAACCCATTTAACTTGTTGGGCACGAAAAATGAGGTTTTTGGTGTCGGGATGTGTTGAGGATCGAAAAAAGCGTAAAACTGGCCAATAGGTTGTTCTGACAGTGTTTCATGTGGTCGCATGGTGTAAAATTAAAAAAAAAAAATTGGCTGGGTCTTTAAAATAGAGCCTGGATGCCCATCCCTCAGTTACAACATTTCTCGACATGACAAAACCCGAAAATCTCCCACACTCTTCTTGCTTCTCACGCACACACGACCACAACCTACTTTTCGACACATTCATCAACCACATCCTTCATCTATCCCAAACTCATCAACATCAAGGTATGGTTTTGACTTCTCTTCTCCCTTCTCTCTTGGTTTGTTTCCATTTATTTTGACTCAAATTCTTGCTTGATTAAGGAGAATGGGCATAGCTGGGTGTTAATGGGTGAACATTATGTGTTACAACTTTTGGCATTCAATACCTAATCCTTCTCCCATTGTGAAGAAATTTCTATGCGTTCCAAGTGTTCGATAAAATGCCTAACTGATATAATTTGTGCATTTTCGAGTTTTGTGTATTGGGGGCTGACCCTACACGTATTGTGATGTGTTTCTTGTGTTATGTCACGAGCAATTGGATCATGTACCACACAAACACCACTTGACACACTTAGGCACAAACATAGTAGGCCATCGGGTTTTATATCCAAACAAAGTCCAAATGACCTACATTTTTGATATGTGGTAGAGCACATTGCATACTTTTATATGCCTAGAGGATGCTTAGGAAAATTTTGATTTTTCTCGACGGTATCCGAGGGTGAACATGCCAGTCGAACATGCACAATTTTTGGGAATTTGACAATTTAGGTTCAATATGGGTTGTCCATTACATGTTATCTCTTATGTGCTCATACATATGATTTGTTGCGCATTTCATTACACGTGGCTCGGTAATGTCACGTCGTGTCTAGGCTCACATCACCCATGTCATCCACTTTGTCCATCGGTTTCTCAACCCATATAACATTCAAATAACTTGCATTTTGGATATGTGCTAGAATAGTATGCTTACTTTCATATGCCAAGACAATGCTCGAGAAAAATTCGATTTTTCTCGACGGTCCCCGTAGGTGAAAGTCCTTGGTCGACCACGAGTGAAAATTTAAGAAATGCATCAATTCAATTTCTTTTGCGTTTCTATGCTATATTTTGGTATATTTTAAGAATATAACTCCCATTTTTCACACATTCTAGGTGATTATGGTATTGTAACTTCACTTTGGACATCATGTGCACTAATTAGTAATTACTTGTGTAAGCGCTTTGCAGCAAGTTTGGGAGGTTTTTGTGCTTCTCATTCCATATCTATTATATTTGCTTCGTAACAACTGCACTTTTAGTCTAATGCTTGCATTTTATTTTTGCAGAATGCCGTCAAAGAGGACATCAAAAGGGAAAGACAAGGTCGTCTCTACTTCTGGTACTGAGCGTATATAGAAGTCTAAAATGGGTTTTAGGATATTTCTAAATTCAAAGACTTCAGCTCAGTACTCAGATCACGGTACTCTTAAAGGTAAGAGCGTTTGTATACCTAACTGATTTTGATATTTTTGGTGCATGCTTATATTTATTCGTTGTGATTCATTCATTATTACATACATCACATTTTTGTATTTGCTTTATAGGTAGTTGGTTCATGTGTGTGCATCTTCATTTGGTTTGTATTGTTGACACATGTATATTTTTTTATTTTGGGTGTTGAGCATTCATTTGAAAAAATAGGGGGGACGTTTTTTAAACTATAGCATGATTATAATATACTTGAACTTGTGTGTTGTGCCTAAGTATGAATTTAATTGATGCGTTGTAGCATATTTTCCATTATTTTTTTAGGTTTTTTATGGAGTACTTAGTATAAGTTTCTTCATATACCATCCGCACTGTACATACTATGATATTGTGAGTGATATTTGAACGTATGTGTGAGATTTGGGGTGACAGTCACATTTTGGTAAGGTGACTTTGAACATGAATTGACCTTATTTTAGTAGACCTAAACTCAACATTTGACTCGAGCAATTAAGTCTGTGGGGTTTCTCATAACCTCGTGTTCAATTGATTTGGGTTAACCGACCTAAAGCTTGTTACGGTGTCATTTTAGTCGCTTAATGGAGCCTGCACATAAGATGTGAAAAATTGATGAGAAAATGATGAGCTTAAAAATTTAGAAGTTGCCTAGGATATATGGACTCTTAAGGTGACTGTGATCTTGTTACATGAGCGTATGATTTCTATGGGTACTTTTTAATTATTAATCTCAAAATTTGTTGAGATAAAATATATTTTCGTGAGTGAGTTGAATTCTTTAAAATATTAACTTAATCCGAAACAAAGGAGATTTTATCAACTTACAAAGGAAGAAACATAGCATAAAATTCCTTTTTTTTTTTTTTTTTTTTTTTCCCTTTTTTGTGGGTATATCTTTATATCTTTATCTGTAAGCTCCATTTTTTAGAAGCCAGAGACGTTTTTTAAGTTATAAAGTTGTTACGATAGAACTATGATAAAATCGAGCAGAACTTGAAATCAAAGAATAATTTTGAAGTTGTCGTAACTTGATAAATTATATAGCGCGGGAAATTTTTATCAACTTATTTCATGTGTGAAGAAGAGTTTTTTTTAAAATCAAACTCATTCTTTGGGTTCTAAAGGAGGTACGATAAAAACAGCATATAAATCGAGAATAGCCTATAAACTATCCATTTTTCGAACTTGTCATAATTTGATGAATTATATAACGCCAAAAAACTCTATCAGCATACTTTTACATGTGAAAATTTGATTTTTAGAATCCACACATGTTCTTTAAGTTATAAAGTCGTTAAGATAAAAACTACGAGAAAATCGAATAGAACCTAAAAAAAATACTTCGAAGTTGTCGTAATTTGATAAATTATACATCGCTGGAAATTTTGATCAACTTATTTCATATTCGAAGGTTTTTTTGAATTTTATAGTGCTAATCAATTTAATCCGAAACAAAGGAGATTTTATTAACTTATTGATCTGAAATGTGTGTTCTAACGACCTTAACATTCAAAATTGTTACACTAGTTTATGGTATATGTACAAATCATTAAAAATATTAGTCCAAAATTGAAACGTACAAATATTTCCTTGAGGATTATGGTATCTTTTCCGAAGATTTTTAAAACAAGGGAATTTACTAGTTTATTTTGTTTGACTCTAAGTTACGAAATATATACAATAACATCTTTCTGAAAAATCAAGTAAAGTTATGAAATATTGCTCATCCCTATGAGTTTGATGAAGAAGAAGATACCTCCAAACTTATGTCTTGGGTTCTCTATTTATGGGCCTTTTTACATATCCACATGGTACTCATCCTTTCAAGTTAGGAGAATATATGAACGTCTCATGCTCTCAACAACATGTGGACAATACTCAGTTGATTATTTTAACTAAGAAGATCAATCGATCTAATGTTCTCTAGTTTGCAAGGCTGATCAATCATCTAGGTAAATTGTAAGGCTCAAATACCTAACCCTAGTATTTTATGTTATAATTAGAAGAAAACTCTTGAGCTACTAGAATTATAAAATTATCAGAAATTGAAGGCATGGTAACTGGCTTGTTTTATCTGCATATTATAAATAGTAGTGGCACATTCTCAACTCTGTCAAGCACAAGTCCATGGTAGGACAAGTATATGCCATAACATAATTTTGTGCTATTTAAAAAGACAATAATTCATCATTTCATTGATCCCAAATCAAAGGAATTGTACACACACACACACACACACACGATTGTTCTCCTAAGCATTGGGTGACATGGCACAATAATTTATGTGGTGGAAGATGATGGTGAGTCCCAAAAAAATGGTTAGATTTGTTGGTAATAATGTATGCCATGTGGTGGGTAGCTTGACTCATAGAAATTTACTTTCAAACTTGATAAATCAATACTCACATCCCTTGCACAACTTCAACAATAATTGTTTGAGCCTTATTTTTAGGGTTAATAGATTTTGAAATAGTAATATTTTGAAGAATGTGTGTTGACAAGTAAGGAAAGGTTTTGACTTTCAGTGTAAAGTTGTTTTATTGAAAAAAATATATGTTTGAAAATCAATATGGGAAAAAAATGAGTTTTTGAAGAATGGGGATCAAACGGATGTAAGTATTATATAACTTTTTTATAAAAAAAATAAATTGAATGCTCCATGCTCTTAAAGATTGTTTTGCCCTTAGATCTAGATTGAAGTTCGATTTTGCACAAATCCATTTTCAATATCATACATGATATCACAAATGTACATGAATGTGTTTACAATAAGAGAAAGGTATTCCACAGGAAAGAGAAGTGTCTCAAGACTTTGGTCGGCTAAGAGAATATGGAAAAAGAAAAAAGAAAATTAATTTTCAAATTAAATTAATTGAAAACAACAAGATAAATGATAAAAATAATAACAACACTTACGAGAAAAAAGGCGAAGAACATCCAAACAAAATTAGCCGTTGATATGGGAATGAATGATTTTCATGTTGTTGGACGGGTACTCTTAAAATGACAACATTTCGAAGTAGTAACTCAAACTCTAATGAAACTGACATATATTTTTATTTTTATTCGAGGTGGGATTGATCAAAACAGGCTCAAGCAATTCGAAAAGGCTAGGCGGATTTTATTTCAAGGGGTCTTGGTCACAAATAATATTTCATATTCATATCTTTTATAGTTATTAAGCCAGTAAATCAAAATCACGAATTCATTATTTTCCATTTTAAACCTCTGATAACAAAACTATGAATGAAATCTTCAAATAACTAGACTAACTAGGTTTCTTTCACCCACTACGGAAAATAAGTGGGTTCAACGCTGTTTGAGTTTGGACGTTGGAATTTTTTCTTGTTAGTACCTAGAGGGATAGTCCTCTAGTTTTTTGTCGTTGTCTTGTCTATGTAGGGGGGCCCGTCCTCCGCATAGTTTCTATGGTCTGGGGTATGCCTCTGTGCTTTTGTAAATGATTTACTTTTGGTTATAATCCACTTACCTTAACAAAAAAAAAAAACTAGGTTTCTTTTTCCTTGCCTCGTGAAGGCTAATTAGTACAATTTTGTTGCATTTTGTTTCTAAAAGGTGTATGGTAAACAATTTTTGAGATATTAATTAAAAAGTACACATAGAAATCATACGCTCATGTAACAAAATCATAGTGATGGTGATAATATTGAGGGCTGCTGCTTGAACAACCCCCTAGACGTACATGGGGTTGTTTGTAGTGATTGTAACCCCTCAGTCCTTGATTCTTGTTTCAAGGAATCATTTGGTCAAGGTTCATCATTTGATTTTAGCTTTCTAGGGGTTCGCGTCAAATCTTGCTTGAATTTCAGGGTAAATCCTACAACAGGGTTCACATCATTGATTAGATGAAGTCCAATTTAGATGCCTCGTAATGAGCTATCGACAAAAAAGAGCAGCTGTAGAGTTAATCAAAACTCTATCCAATCTTTTCATGACCCGACTATTGGTTAAATTATACCTAATCCCAGAAAAAACCAACATCCTTTAACCCGCAATCCAACATCATATCAGAGAAAGCGTTAGAACACAAATCACGAGTGTTGTGACCAGTACGCTCACCATCATGTGATGTGCTCTCCACATCTAACCATGCAGACCTTAGGGATTGGATAGATGCCTCAACATTCTGATGATAAAGAGGGATGAGTTCACATACAATATTTGCCTAGTAAGAAACTGAGCCTAATGAGAACTCTGCGACGGAACAACCAACAAAGCTTCGTAGAGAAAGTGTTCACGACATCCTGTAGTCTCCTGAAGCCTAGGTTGCCCTCATTTGTTGGAAGGCAAATCTCCTTCCAACTCCTCCAGTGTAGTCGGCGTGCCTGTTCCTTAGAATCTCATAGGAACCGTGCAAAGATGCTTTCCAAATTTTTCAATACAACCTTGGGAGGCCACATAATCTGAAAAAGATAGTGGTAGAGTTGATCGTACTAATCTCAATAGAGTAATTCGACTATTTCTCGCCAAACAGTCAGGGGTCCTCCTGATAGACTATTTCTGGCCATTGGCGAATATGATCAATTTCGTCAGCAACAGAAATGGGCGAGACTAGAGTGTTGCCTCCATGCCGATATTGCATACCTCAGAATGAAAACTCCGAGGGAGAAGAAGAGAAATAGCTTACAGCAATAATGAACAAGGAAGGTGAGATGGATTGATGATCTGAGCCCACGCGAGGATGGAATGAAATGGCCATTCAGAAGAACTGAGAACTGACAATACCGAAATGCACCGTCTGATCCTATCAATCCACAACTGATCAAATCCAAACGCCTCCAGTATAGAATTAATGAATCTCCAATCCATGAGGTCGTATGCCTTAGCCATGTCGTATTTCAGGATAGATTCCTCCATCGCACTTTGTCATCCAAAGAATGGAGAAGCTCCCGAGTCAATAACGCATTATCCCATGTATGGCGACCGGGGTTAAAACCACTATGTTGACGGGAGATAATATGGGGCAATAATGAACTCAATATGGGGCAAAAATTTGAACATTGGGAAGCATTCTCCCTTTTTGGGAGCAAAACAATAGAGGTAACGACAAAATCGCGAGGCAGATGTCCACCTTCAAAGATATCAATAACAGCATTATAAACATCTTCCTTTATGATACCCTATTTTCACATTAATCCATTGAAATTAGATCCAAAAATAATCATATACATCAAGCATATAATGGTAAAGGATCACACTGATAAGGGATTTGAAATTGAAATTCAATAAATACTTCAATTGTTCAATGGAGAAAACGTGATTGAATCCATGAAAATCTAATATAAAATAAACCAATTTCAAAATATATCCATAAGAATAAGAAATCTAAATTCCAGAATTATTTGACAATAAAGAGCACGTTAAATGAATGAAAAGGTGTTAAAATCCTCAAACCCGATTGAGATCCTTCCTTGCTTCACCAAAGAGATTAGCCTTCCACGGAGTTGTTAAGGCCAAGAGATGTTTGAGAGGTCTAGGAGATCAAGAATGGTCGAAATCCCTCTTCTGGTCGACTTTAGGGTGAGAAAAACGCGTCCAAAAACTTTCCATAGTTGATTTGGTTGATTTCCGGAAATAAAAGATTTTTGGTTCGATTTATACCTATGCTACCGCATGGTATAAATCCATGCGGTCGCATGGAACAAAGTAATTCAAGCCGGAAGCTCTCGGGAATAGACATGCGGCCGCATCAATTTATAACCATGCGACCGCATGGTTTTGCCAATTTTTCGCCGGACAGCTTTCTGTGTTTTAGTCATATCTTTTCCTATCGATATCCGATTGAGGTGATTCAAAGTTCGTTGAAAAGAGGACTCGATGGGCTACAACTTTAATTCAGATGTCAAATTCCAATTCGATCTTATACCATATGAAAATGATCTAAATATGAGACTGAAAATCGATGCAAAACTTTTCAGCATATGTGATGACGTTTTGGCTATATTTCATCCCGTCGACTTCTTTCCTCATCCAATTGATGCCGAACACCCTCAAATCTTCATATCTTCATTTTTCCTTCCGAGTTATCTTTTGGTATTTGTATTTTGGTCCTTGAACTTTTGTTTCTTCCATTTTGATCTCTTTTCACTTGTTTCTTCCATTTTTCACCTGTTTTACCCATTTGCCACCTAAACCAAGATATAGAAACATTTAGTGCATTTCGGTGTCGAATAATCATATAAATGAAAATATTAAAGGATGAAAAACGTAACAAATGTGCTATTATCACACCCCCCCCCCCAACTTGCTTATTGCTAGCCCCTAGCAATTTAATGCAAAACGAAACAATCAAAGACTAGTCAACGTCGCAAGTCAAATTATCAAGTTCTAAGTTACCACAATGCATGCTCTTTTCAAACTCAACACCACAAAGAAATCAATAGTGTCATGATCACCAAAATGTCAAAAACACATGCCAAATGTGTAAGTGTGTGTCAAGCCATAACCATCTTACCGCTAACCCTAACACATGCAACATCAAGTATATCTCGAGTTAAAGATTCAGCTCCATAACTCACGGGTATCAAAGTGTTTAGTACGGGATTTCTCTCTATGGAGCTGAGAATAAGATACGCTCAAATATGGAGGATTAAATATTCATGAACAGGCAACGAGCAAACATTGATCTTATGATAGGCATACTGTCAAATGAGAGTTCATCAACTTCTTACCACAAACCCACTTGATCTTATGGTTGTAATGAGGTTTAGGTTGGGATATACGAAATGAAAGGCTTAATGAATCAAAACTTCCAAGCACATAGTTAGGTATTTCATTATGCATTTCAATAGATTTCATCGTTTAACCAATACATTTCCCAACATTCTCATCAACAAATCAGTCGTCATTTTTCATCACATTTTTTTTTTCTTTTTTCAACATTACTTTTCTTCTCGAATGAAGTTTCATTACCTACTATACACTTTACATTGTATTCCAATGTGTAAAGGTATGGAATAACATAGTTGCATCAAAGAAAAGGCTATATATGTGTATTGGCTCAACGTGGCAACTAGAGGGCTGCAGATTAGCTTGAAAAGTATCCTAAGTTGACTATTATCATTTCCCAAGTATAATCCATCATCTTACCACGGACCATGTAATGTTATGCTCAAAAGAAGTTTCCAGTTCACAAAATCAATGCATGCTCATCACATTTTTAGTGCATTGTAGCTCTTAATACTCACCAATTCTCTGACATAAAAATTTCAACTAGAGACTTCTCTAGCTACATGTGTTAAATAACCATCTTACCACAAGGCTTGTATGCATAAAAATAATTCGGCAAGTGTCTTGACATCTAGACTTTCATAACAAAATTAACTCCTAGTGGCATATTTTATCATTCAAGGGCAAAACATGCAACAAATCAGAGACTTAAGAGAAAAAAAAATTAAACCAATCATGACAAATTCAACAAGGGTACATGATAATCATGGTAGAATCCAAAGTAACTCTCCCCTAACTAAATATTGCATTGTCCTCAATGCATAAACATGAATACTAAATAGGGAAGGAAAGATATCACCTGGAGGCGGATGTGAGTCAACATAAGCACGAAGAAAGGTGAACCTGGAAGTTCTCAATGGGATGGTAATGCAAGAAATAGAACAAAAATAACTAAAATATGAATGCAAAAATAAAAAGAAAAGAAAGGAATGAACTTCTCTTGGGTTGCCTCCCAAGCAGCGCCTTTGTTTATCGTCGTTGGCTCGATCCAATGTTCCCATTTTTAGCCCGCATCTAGCCAGGGCGATCCCAAGTTTCCTTGCAGTGCATTAAACTCATTGCCCATAACTATCGGTGCAGCTCCTCTGCCTCCATCTAATACATGTGTGGGGTCACTAGGAGAGGGCTTGAAATTTGTAGTGAGGGCCTGCAACATAGAAGGTAGAGTCCTCTTGTTAGAAACTGGTGATGTAAAATAAGGACTATTACCTGTCTCGTGATCTGTCCTCTCCATGATGTCCAAACCATTTGGTTCTGAAAATTCCTGTGCTGGTCCAAGGAACATATTATCGGCTACCTCTTGTGTGAGTGTCTCAATCATGTGAGTTTGTTGACACTCATCATCTTCCTCTTGCTGCCTGGTGATATGAAAAATGTTGACTTCTAGAATTATATTCCCAAAGGATAATTTCATGAGACCATTTCTACAATTAATCAAAGCATTAGCAGTAGCAATGAATGGTCTACCAAGAATGATAGGAATTTTAGAAGCAACGCTCACATTAGCTTTTACATCCACGACCAAGAAATCAACGGGGTAGTAAAATTTATCAATTTGAACTAAGACATCTTCAATTACTCCCCTAGGTTTAATAGTGGACCTCTAAGCTAATTGTAGGACAACAGAGGTAGGCTTCATCTCACCTAATCCTAGCTGCGAGTAAATTTCATAAGGCATGAGAAGGGCTCCCAATGATGCAAGAGATAGTAGGACAACCGGGATCCTTATACTTTGGTGGGGTCCTCTGCTCGATCACGGCACTCACGTGCTCAGTTAAGAAAGCGGTTTTCTTAACATGATGTTTTCTTTTGACAGTGCATAAATCCGTAAGGACTTTAGCATAAGTAGGAACCTGTGAAATCACATGCAAGAAAGGCAGATTGATCTTTACTTGCTTTAGGTGCTCTAGGATCTCGCTATGATGGCTAGCAGATTTCTAGGTGGACTTTAGAGCTTGAGGGAAAGGTACTCTAGTAGGAATTTCTACTACCTCCTCACTAGGGGCACTCTCCTCAGAATTTCTAGAATTTTTTTCCTTTTCCCCAGACTCCCTAGACTTGATGATTGGTTCTATAACTTTGCCAGATCTAGTGGTGATGGCATTGACTTCCTTAAAGTTATTCCCTTCTGAACCTGAGGTCTGAGCCATGTGTTGTCCCTTAGGGTTTGGCTGAGGTTGAGTTGGGAATTTCCCACGCTCCCCTACAGTTAGGGCATAGGTCAATTTGGACATGTGGCTTTTCATTTCCTTGTTATCCTCAACAACCTGATTGATCATGATTTCAAACTTTTGATTGGTTTTACCCTGAGCCTCTATAAAAGCATGTAAGGTGTCTTCCAAAGAGTTCCTAGAGGTTGTAGGTTGCTGGTTGTCAGACTTCCAGCTGAAATTGGGATGATTTCGCCACCCTTTATTGTAGGTTTCAGAAAAGGGGACGTATGGCTTTTGGTACATGCCTAAAGCATTACAGTGTTCCTCATACACTCCTCTCATCTCAGCGTAAGTGGCACACTCTTGCGCTAGGTGTTCGCTTCCTCCACACACAAAACAATTTCCACTAGACTCAACGCGGGATGCACTATGTACAGATTTCGAGTCTCTCGCACGTAAGGCTTCAAGTTCTTTAGTTAGGGCTTCTACCTTTGCCCTAAGGCTATCCTCCTCCCTAAGATGATAAATACCTGTGCTAGGGGGGTTATTTGTGGGTCGTGACCTATTAGTACTCTCAACAGCACTAGGTCCAGTCCAAGTATGGGCTTTTTCAGCTAAGTCATCTAAATATCCTATGGCATCATCTGGATCTTTCTGTAGGAACTCACCATTACACATCATCTCTACAAACTGGCGCTCCCTAGGTGTCAACCCTTCATAGAAATAGCTCACAATGCGCCAGCTCTCATAACCATGGTGGGGACAAAGGGCTTGCAACTCTTTGTATCTTTCCCACGCTTGGTATAGGGTTTAACTATCCTTTTGGGCAAAGGAATTGATTTGCTTTTTCAAGGCACTAGTCTTATGATGTGGAAAGTATTTACCAAAGAATGCCTGAGTCATTTCAACCCAAGTTCCAATTGAACGTGGTCTCAATGAATACAACCAGCTCTTCGCCCTTTCCTTTAGAGAAAATGGGAAGAATTTAAGCCTAATTGCATCCATTGTACCATGTTGATTGTGAAAGGTCGCTACTACCTCTTCAAACTCCTTAACATGCACATACGGGTTCTCATTCTCAAGTCCATGAAAATTGGGAAGAAGTTGCATCATTCCTGGTTTAAAGTCTACTCGTGGCATATTAGGTGGAAACATGATACATGATGGTGTAGATGTGCGTGTGGGGTGTAAGTAATCATGCAAAGTTCTGTAAGGTGGATCATGCTCACTATCAGACATTGTGTTATGTGATGTGGTGGTGGTGGCAATAGATGCAGTGTCAAAAATAGGGTTAGGAAGTGATTCAAACACTGGACGAAGTCTGTCGGTAGAGCTTCCTATATCGCCTCGATCCCTGCTCATAAACACAAGCAAAAGAAGAAGAAGAAAAAAAAATGGAACTATGTGAAAAACTAGAGATAATAACGAGAGAAAATAAACTAACAAAAAAAAAATGAAAATGAATAAGGGAACGAAATCACCATTTTGGTAGAAGATCCTTTAATTTGTTGTACCGTCTCCCCGACAACGGCGCCAAAATTTGATTACGCCCAAAGTGTTACGAGGTGTTGTAGTGTAGCTTTGGGGTGTCGTATCCACAGGGAGATGGAAAATTATTCAAAGGTTCCAAAATGGGTGATCTATCCTTTTAAATTGTAGGAAAGTTCGGTTATTGATCAAACAAGTTGGTCTCAAAATTATGAACTAAAATTCAATAGATTAAGGTAGTGAAGCTTTGGAATTCACTCTCTCGGGTTGGATCAATCAACATTAGTCATTCATGCATCTTACCAAAACTCTAGTGTCCTATAGTAAATTCTCATGCTAATCTTGAGTTTAATTGAAATTATGATTTAATAAATATTCGATCAAACAATAGAAAGAGCATGACTAATTCTACGAAAAATCCAACAAGAATTAAACCATTTTCAAGACCAATTTATAAAGGAAACCCAGATCAATTTAATTCCACAATAATACCAAACCTAGATTTCTTCCACAACATATTTCCACATTAATCCATTGAAATTAGATCCAAAAATAATCATATACATCAAGCATATAATGGTAAAGGATCACACGGATAAGGGATTTGAAATTGAAATTCAATAAATAATTCAATTGTTCAATGGAGAAAACGTGATTGAATCCATGAAAATCTAATATAAAATAAACCAACTTCAAAATATATCCATAAAAATAAGAAATCTAAATTCCAGAATTATTTGACAATAAAGAGCACGTTAAATGAATGAAAAGGTGTTATCCCCAAACCCGATTGAGATCCTTCCTTACTGAACCAAAGAGATTAGCCTTCCATGGAGTTGTTGAGGCCAAGAGATGTTTGAGAGGTCTAGGAGATCAAGAATGGTCGAAATCCCTCTTCTGGTCGACTTTAGGGTGAGAAAAACGCGTCAAAAAACATTCCATAGTTGATTTGGTTGATTTCTGAAAATAAAAGATTTTTGGCCCGGTTTATACCTATGCGACCGCATGGTATAAATCCATGCGGTCGCATGGAACAAAGTAATTCAACCCTGAAGCTCTCGGGACCATGCGGCCGCATGGATTCATAACCATGCGACCGCATGGTTTTGCCAATTTTTCGCCGGAAAGTTTTCAGTGTTTAATCTTTCACTCTCGATATCCGATTGAGGTGATTCAAAGTGCGCTGGAAAGCTGACTCGATGCGCTACAACTTTCATTCAGATGTCGACTTCCAATTCGATCTTATACCATGTGAAAAGGATCTAAATATGACACTGAAAATCGATGCAAAACTTTTCAGCATATGTGATGACGTTTTGACTATATTTCATCCCGTCGACTTCTTTCCTCATCCAATTGATGCCGAACACCCTCAAATCTTCATATCTTCATTTTTCCTTCCGAGTTATCTTTTGGTATTTGCAATTTGGTCCTTGAACTTTTGTTTCTTCCATTTTGATCTCTTTTCACTTGTTTCTTCCATTTTTCACCTGTTTCACCCATTTGCCACCTAAACCAAGATATAGAAACATTTAGTGCATTTCGGTGTCGAATAATCATATAAATGAAAATATTAAAGGATGAAAAACGTAACAAATGTGCTATTATCACACCTCCCAACTTTCAGGATAGATTCCTCCGTCGTACTTTATCATCCAAAGTATGGAGTGGCTCCCGAGTCAATAACGCATTATCCCATATAAGGCGACTGGGGTTAAAACCATTCTGTTGAGGGGAGATAATATGGGGCAAAAATGAACTCAATCTGGTGTCCAATAACTTTGCGATCAGCTAATTGAAAACTGCACAAAGGCCGACGGGTCTAAAATTTGAACATTGGGAAGCATTCTCCCTTTTTGGGAGCAAAACAACAGAGGTAACGACAAAATCGCAAGGCAGATGTCCACCTTCAAAGATATCAATAACTGCATTCTAAACATCTTCCTTTATGATATCCTAACAATGTTGGAAGAATAGTGATGGAAATCAATCTAGGCCTGTGACACTATTACCATCATTACTGAAGACCACCTCTCGCACGTCGTGAATCAAGGAAAGATAATTTAGTGTTATATTGTATGTCTCCGTCCATCGCCTGGGTATGATGTTTGGACCGATGGGATCCAAGGCAGTGAATGACAGATAATAGGTCCTGAAAAAATGATATAGCCGAACTTTGAATGTCAGCAGCAGAAGTTAAGACTTCTCTCGATTGAGTCGTAATAGTTCTGATACGAGATCTGGTTCAACGTCCCTGAACCGTTGCATGAAAGTATCGGGTGTTGTGGTCCAGCTCACACACCCAACGTGAACGTCGACCTTTTGCTTCCAGAAGCCCTCCTCAATAGATAAAGTTTGGTTCAGATCAGCCTTTGCCCGCTGCAATAAATCCGTTGTAGGGTAACCCTCAAAATCAATATTTGCCTAGTCGACCATCCTTTCAGCTTCCCTCACTCGCTGGAAAATATTACCGAATACTCGTCCATTCCCCCAACACAGACCCAATTTCAACTGAAAAATTTCTCTCGGAGAACAGCTATCCCCTTAAGATGAGTCGGGAGTGACTACTTCTCAGAGACGAAGGTTCAGAAATCTAGGTGCTTAGTCCACACATTGATGAATCGAAAGGATCTCGATCCTAAATCATCGTCAGATGTCCACTGTAGAAGCACAGGAGAATGATTAGATGAAGTCCAATTTAGATGTCTCGTAATGAGCTATCTAATAAAAAAAGCAGCTGTAGAGTTAATCAAAACTCTATCCCATCTTTTCATGGCCCGACTATTGGTTAAATTATACCAAATCCCAGAAAAAACGAACATCGTTTAACCCACAATCCAACATCATATCAGAGAAAGCGTTAGAACACCGATCACGAGTGTTGTGACCGGTACGCTCACCATTATGTGATGTGCTCTCCTCTAATCGTGCAGACCTTAGATATGGGATAGATGCCTCAACATTCTGATCACCTAGGTATGATGTTTGGACCACTGGGATCCAAGGGCTGTGAAGAAGGAGATAATAGGTCCCGAAAAAATGATATAGCCGACCTTTAAATGTCAGCAGCAGAAGAGAAGACTTTTGTCGCCTGATTCATATTAGTTCTGATACGAGATCTGGTCCGACGTCCCTGAACCATTGCATGAAAGTATCGGGTGTTGTGGTCCAGCTCACACGCCCAAAGTGAACCGACATTTTGCTTCCAAAAGCCCCCCTCAATAGATAAAGTTTGGTTCAGATGCAAAAAATTCGTTGCAGGGTCACCCTCAAAATCAATATCTGCCTAGTCGACCCTCCCCTCAGAAGACATGTAAAAACGGGCAGGCCAAGCCGGATCGGCCTGCACACTAAAAAGCCCGTGCACATCCCGCTCTAAAAAAATTCGCACCATTCGGGTTTTGTGGCCGGGTCGGCCCAGTCCGCAAAAAAGTAGTGACCAAGCCCGGACCACAAAGCCCGCATAGGCCATTCTGGTCAGACCATTTTTTATTTTTTTTTTATTCTCACTTAAAAAGTAAAAGGTAAAAAACAAATTTTATAATTAGAGTTAAGATCGATAAATTTTACATAAAAATAAATTTTACATTGATTTATTTTTCGAAAAATTTTACATCAATAACTTAAAAAATTACCATTTTTCGAACAATATTTTACCTAACTTGACAAATTAAACTGTTGTTAACTATTTTTAAATTTATAGTTAAAGTTCATCCCAACTAGGTTGGCACCTACTTAACTATAATTTCTTCATTGAAAATCAAATTCTATTCATCTATGGTAAGATTTTCAAAGTCTTGAGCAATAACGTCAACAACTTTATCTTGCATTCTTCTATCTGCAAATGGGGTCTTTCACGCAAATAAGAGCTTCCAAAATATCTTGTTTAAGTGTTGATCTTCTTTCATCTAGCACCTTGTTACCTGCACTAAAGGCAGACTCCGATTCCACTGTTGAGACTGGAACTATTAGCAGATCTTGGGCCATTTTTGATAATATCGGATATGACTGTTCATTTAACTTCCACCATTGTAAAATATCAAAGGTGTCAACCTCATCTTGTGGAATTAAACTGTTGTGGTCCCGCTCACACACCCAACGTGAATCGACCTTTTACTTCCAGAAGCCCTCCACAATAAATAAAGTTTTGGTTCAGATCAGCCTGTGCCCGATGCAATAAATCCGTTGTAGGGTCACCCTCAAAATTAATATGTTCCTAGTCGACCCTCCCCTTAGCGTCCCTCACTCGCTGGAAAATATTACCGAACACTCGTTGATTCCACAAGCACAGGCCCTATTTCAACCTGAAAATAATTTCCTAGAGCGCAGCCATCCCCTTAAGATGAGGAGGGAATTACTACTTCTCAGAGACGAAGGTTCAGAAATCACGGTGCTTATTCCGTAGATTGATGAATCGAAAGGTCTGGACCCTAAATCATCATCAGATGTCTACTAAACAAAGGAGAATGATTAGATGATGTCCAATTTAGATGCCTCGTAGTCAGCCGTCGAAAAAAAACAGCAGCTATAGAGTTAATCAAAACTCTATCCAATCTTTTCATGACCTTACAATTGGTTCAATTATACTAACTCACAAAAAAAACCCAACATCCTTTAACCGCAATCCAACATCATATCAGAGAAAGCATTAAAACCCCGACCACGAGTGTTGTCACCAGTGCGCTCACCACCATGTGATGTGCTATCCACATCTAACCGCTCAGACTTTAGGGATAGGATAGATGCCTTAACATTCTGCTGATAAAGAGGGATGAGTTCACATACAATATTTGTCTAGTTAGAGCTGAGCGCAAAGAGAACTTTGAGACTGAACAACCACCATTACATCAGAGAGAAAGTGTCCACCACATCCTGTAATCTTCTGAAGCCTAGTCTGCCCTCATTTGTCGGAAGGAAAATCTCCTTCCAACTCCTCCAGTGTAGTCGGCGTGCCTGTCCCTTAGAATCTCATGGGAACCATGCAAAGATGCTCTCCAAATTTTACAATACAGCCTTGGAAGGCCGCATAATCGGAAAAAGATAATGGTAGAGACTTTAGTACTGATCTCAATAGAGCAATTCGACTCCCAAGTGATAGTAGTCGAGAAGGCCAACCTGGTATCCTGCTCCCAGCCTTCATAATGTGGCCATCATATACAAAACTCTTCTATGCCCCTTAAACAAGGGGACTCCCAAGTAAGCAAATGGCTGCTACTAATGAGTAAACCCAGTCTTATACAAGTCTCCTAATCTGAATATCTGCTGCCCGTCTAGGTAGTATAAGACCGCTCTTGTCAATATTCTCCGACTAGCCAGAAACCTTCTCGTAGTACTCCAAACAGTGAGGGACCCTCCTGATAGAGTATTTCTGTCCATTGGCGAATATGATCAATTTCGTCAGCAACAGAAATGGGTGAGACAAGAGTGTTGCCTCCATGTCGATATCGCATACTAAGATAAGCATGAAACCTCCGAGTGAGAATGAGAGTATTATTCACAGCAATAATTAACAAGGAAGGTGAGATGGATTGATCCCTATCTGAGCCCACACGAGAATGGAATGAAATGAAACGGCCATACAGAAGCACTTAGAACTGACAATTCCCAAATGCACCGACTTAGTATAATTAGAGTTAAGATCAATAAAATTTACAGAAAAATAAATTTTTCATTGATTTATTTTTCGAAAAATTTTACATCAATAACATAAAAAATTACCATTTTTCGAACAATATTTTACCTAACTTGACAAATTAAATTGTTGTTAACTATTTTTAAATTTATAGTTAAAGCTCATCCCAACTGGATTGGCACCAACTTAACTATAATTTCGTCATTGAAAATCACATTCTATTCATCTATGGTAAAATTTTCAAAGTCTTGAGCAATATTGTCAACAACTTTATCTTGCATTCTTCTATCTGCAAATGGAGTCTTTCACTCAAATAAGAGCTTCCAAAATATCTTCTTTAAGTGTTGATCTTTTTTCATCTGGCACCCTGTTACCTGCACTAAAAGTAGACTCCGATACCACTGTTGAGACTGGAACTATTAGTAGATCTCAGGCCATTTTTGATAATATCGGATATGACCGTTCATTTAACTTCCACCATTGTAAAATATCTAAGGTGTCAACCTCATCTTGTGGAATTAAACTGTTGTGGTCCCGCTCACACACCCAACGTGAATCGACCTTTTACTTCCAGAAGCCCTCTACAATAAATAAAGTTTTGGTTCAGATCAGCCTGTGCCCGATGCAATAAATCCGTTGTAGGGTCACCCTCAAAATTAATATGTGCATAGTCGACCCTCCCCTTTGCGTCCCTCACTCGCTGGAAAATATTACCGAACACTCATTGATTCAACAAGCACAGGCCTTATTTCAACATGAAAAGAATTTTCTAGAGCGCAGCCATCCCCTTAAGATGAGGAGGGAGTTACTATTTCTCAGAGACGAAGGTTCAGAAATCACGGTGCTTATTCCGTAGATTGATGAATCGAAAGGTCTGGACCCTAAATCATCATCAGATGTCTACTAAGCAAAGGAGAATGACTAGATGATGTCCAATTTAGATGCCTCGTAGTCAGCCGTCGACAAAAAACAGCAGCTATAGAGTTAATCAAAACTCTATCCAATCTTTTCATGACCTTACAATTGGTTCAATTATACTAACTCACAAAAAAAAACCCAACATCCTTTAACCGCAATCCAACATCATATCAGAGAAAGCATTAAAACCCCGATCACGAGTGTTGTCACCAGTGCGCACACCACCATGTGATGTGCTCTCCACATCTAACCGCTCAGACTTTAGGGATAGGATAGATGCCTCAACATTCTGCTGATAAAGAGGGATGAGTTCACATACAATATTTGTCTAGTTAGAGCTGAGCCCTAAGAGAACTCTGAGACAGAACAACCACCAAAGCTTCAGAGAGAAAGTGTACACCACATCCTGTAATCTCCTGAAGCCTAGTCTGACCTCATTTGTCGGACGGAAAATCTCCTGCCAACTCCTCCAGTGTAGTCGGCGTGCCTGTCCCTTAGAATCTCATGGGAACCATGGAAAGATGCTCTCCAAATTTTACAATACAGCCTTGGAAGGCCGCATAATCGGAAAAAGATAATGGTAGAGACTTTAGTACTGATCTCAATAGAGCAATTCGACTCCCGAGTGATAGTAGTTGAGAAGGCCAACCTGGTATCCTGCTCCCAGCCTTCATAATGTGGCCATCATATCAAAACTCCTCTATGCCTCTTAAACAAGGGGACTCCCAAGTAAGCAAATGGCTGCTACTAATGAGTAAACCCAGTCTTATACAAGTCTCCTAATCTGAATATCTGCTGCCCGTCTAGGTAGTATAAGACCACTCTTCTCAATATTCTCCGACTAGCAGAAACCTTCTCGTAATACTCCAAACAGTGAGGGACCCTCCTGATAGACTATTTTTGTCCATTGGCGAATATGATCAATTTCGTCAGCAACAGAAGTGGGTGAGACAAGAGTGTTGCCTCCATGTCGATATCGCATACTAAGATAAGCATGAAACCTCCGAGTGAGAATGAGAGTATTATTCACAGCAATAATTAACAAGGAAGGTGAGATGGATTGATCCCTATCTGAGCCCACACGAGAATGGAATGAAATGAAACGGCCATACAGAAGCACTTAGAACTGACAATTCCCAAATGCACCGTCTAATCCTATCAACCCACAACTAATCAAATCCAAACGCCTCCAGTATAGAATTAATGAATCTCCAATCCATGAGGTCGTATGCCTTAGCTATGTCAAATTTCAGGATAGCATTCATCCGTCACACTTTATCATCCAAAGAATGGAAAAGCTCCCGAGTTAATAACACATTATCCCATATAAGGCGATCGGGGTTAAAACCACTCCGTAGAGGGGTGATAATACGGGGCAGCAATGAACTCAATCTGGCGTTCTACAACTTTGCGTTCAGCTTATTGAAAATCCTACGAATGCCGATAGGTTTAAAATTTGCCCATTGTCAAGCATTCTCCCTTTTTGGGAGCAAAACAATAGAGGTAACGACAAAGTCACGAGGCAGATGTCCACCCTCAAAGAAATCAGTGACCGCATTGTAAACGTCTTCCTGTATGATATCCCAGCAATGTTGGAAGAATAGTTATGGAAATCAATCTGGGCCTGCGACACTATTAACATCATTACTGAAGACAGCCTTTCGCACGTCATGAATCAAGATGAGATAGTTGAGTGCTATATTATATGCCTCCGTCCGTCACCTAGGTATGATGTTTGGACCACTAGGATCCAAGGGCTGTGAAGGAGGAGATAATAGGTCCTGCAAAAATGATATAGCCGACCTTTGAATGTCAGCAGCAGATGAGAAGACGTCTCTCGCCTGATTCGTAATAGTTCTGATACGAGATCTGGTCCGACGACCCTGAACCATTGCCTTAAAGTATCGGGTGTTGTGATCCCTCCCACACACCCAAAGTGAACCGACCTTTTGCTTCCAAAAGACCCCCTCAATAGATAAAGTTTGGTTCAGATCAGCCTGTGCCCGATGCAAAAAATTCGTTGCAGGTTCACCCTCAAAATCAATATCTGCCTAGTCGACCCTCCCCTCAGTAGACATGTAAAAGCGGGCAGGTCGAGCCGGATTTGCCCGCACACTAAAAAGCCCGTGCACAACCGCTCTAAAAAAATTCTCACCATTCGGGTTTTACGGCGGGGTCGGCCCGATCCGCAAAAAATTAGTAACCAAGCCCGGACCACAAAGCCCGCATAGGCCGTTCTGGATGGACCATTTTTGATTTTTTTTTTTTTTTTTATTCTCGCTTAAAAAGTAAATGGCAAAAAACAAATTTTATAATTAGAGTTAAGATCGATAAAATTTACATAAAAATAAATTTTTCATTGATTTATTTTTCGAAAATTTTTGCATCAATAACCTAAAAAATTACCATTTTTCAAACAATATTTTACCTAACTTGACAAATTAAACTGTTGTTAACTATTTTTAAAGTTCATCCCAACTAGGTTGGCACCTACTTAACTATAATTTCGTCATTGAAAATCAAATTCTATTCATCTATGGTAAGATTTTCAAAGTCTTGAGCAATATCGTCAACAACTTTATCTTGCATTCTTCTATCTGCAAATGGAGTCTTTCACGCAAATAAGAGCTTCCAAAATATCTTCTTTAAGTGTTGATCTTCTTTCATCTAGCACCCTGTTACCTGCACTAAAAGCAGACTCCAATGCCACTGTTGAGACTGGAACTATTAGTAGATCTCGGGCCATTTTTGATAATATCGGATATGGCCGTTCATTTAACTTCCACCATTGTAAAATATCTAAGGTGTCAACCTCATCTTGTGGAATTAAACTGTTGTGGTCCCGCTCACACAACCAACGTGAATCGACCTTTTACTTCCAGAAGCCCTCCACAATAGATAAAGTTTTGGTTTAGATCAGCCTGTGCCCGATGCAATAAATCCGTTGCAGGGTCACCCTCAAAATTAATATCTACCTAGTCGACCCTCCCCTTAGCTTCCCTCACTCGCTGAAAAATATTACCGAACACTCGTTGATTCCACAAGCACGTGCCCTATTTCAACCTGAAAAAAATTTCCCAGAGCGCAGCCATCCCCTTAAGATGAGGAGGGAGTTACTACTTCTCAGAGATGAAGGTTCAGAAATCACGGTGCTTATTCCGTAGATTGATGAATCGAAAGGTCTGGACCCTAAATCATCATCAGATGTCTACTAAGCAAAGGAGAATGATTAGATGAAGTCCAATTTAGATGCCTCGTAGTCAGCCGTCGACAAAAAATAGCAGCTATAGAGTTAATCAAAACTCTATCCAATCTTTTCATGACCTTGCAATTGGTTCAATTATACTAACTCACAAAAAAAACCCAACATCCTTTAACCGCAATCCAACATCATATCAGAGAAAGCATTAAAACCCCGATCACGAGTGTTGTCACCAGTGCGCTCACCACCATGTGATGTGCTCTCCACATCTAACCGCTCAGACTTTAGGGATAGGATAGATGCCCGAACATTCTGCTGATAAAGAGGGATGAGTTCACATACAATATTTGTCCAGTTAGAGCTGAGCCCAAAGAGAACTCTGAGACAGAACAACCACCAAAGCTTCAGAGAGAAAGTGTCCACCACATCCTGTAATCTCTTGAAGCCTAGTCTGCCCTCATTTGTCGGAAGGAAAATCTCCTTCCAACTCCTCCAGTGTAGTCGGCGTGCCTGTCCCTTAGAATCTCATGGGATCCATGCAAAGATGCTCCCCAAATTTTACAATACAGCCTTGGAAGGCCGTATAATCTGAAAAAGATAATGGTAGAGACTTTAGTACTGATCTCAATAGAGCAATTCGACTCCCGAGTGATAGTAGTCGAGAAGGCCAACCTGGTATCCTGCTTCCAGCCTTCATAATGTGGCCATCATATACAAAACTCTTCTATGCCCCTTAAACAAGGGGACTCCCAAGTAAGCAAATGGCTGCTACTAATGAGTAAACCCAGTCTTATACAAGTCTCCTAATCTGAATATCTGCTGCCCGTCTAGGTAGTATAAGACCGCTCTTGTCAATATTCTCCGACTAGCCAGAAACCTTCTCGTAGTACTCCAAACAGTGAGGGACCCTCCTGATAGAGTATTTCTGTCCATTGGCGAATATGATCAATTTCGTCAGCAACAGAAATGGGTGAGACAAGAGTGTTGCCTCCATGTCGATATCGCATACTAAGATAAGCATGAAACCTCCGAGTGAGAATGAGAGTATTATTCACAGCAATAATTAACAAGGAAGGTGAGATGGATTGATCCCTATCTGAGCCCACACGAGAATGGAATGAAATGAAACGGCCATACAGAAGCACTTAGAACTGACAATTCCCAAATGCACCGTCTAATCCTATCAACCCACAACTGATCAAATCCAAACGCCTCCAGTATAGAATTAATGAATCTCCAATCCATGAGGTCGTATGCCTTAGCTATGTCAAATTTCAGGATAGCATTCATCCGTCGCACTTTATCATCCAAAGAATGGAAAAGCTCCCGAGTTAATAACACATTATCCCATATAAGGCGATCGGGGTTAAAACCACTCCGTAGAGGGGAGATAATACGGGGCAGCAATGAACTCAATCTGGCGTTCAACAACTTTGCGTTTAGCTTATTGAAAATCGTACCAATGCCGATAGGTTTAAAATTTTCCCATTGTCAAGCATTCTCCCTTTTTGGGAGCAAAACAATAGAGGTAACGACAAAGTCACGAGGCAGATGTCCACCCTCAAAGAAATCAGTGACCGCATTGTAAACGTCTTCCTGTATGATATCCCAACAATGTTGGAAGAATAGTTATGGAAATCAATCCGGCCTGCGACACTATTAACATCATTACTGATGTCGCCTTTCGCACGTCATGAATCAAGATGAGATAGTTGAGTGCTATATTATATGCCTTCGTCCGTCACCTAATTATGATGTTTGGACCACTGGGATCCAAGGGCTGTGAAGGAGGAGATAATTGGTCCTGCAAAAATGATATAGCCGACCTTTGAATGTCAGCAGCAGAAGAGAAGACGTCTCTCGCCTGATTCATAATAGTTCTAATACGAGATCTGGTCCGACGTCCCTGAACCATTGCATGAAAGTTTCGGGTGTTGTGATCCCGCCCACACACCCAAAGTGAACCGACCTTTTGCTTCCAGAAGACCCCCTCAATAGATAAAGTTTGGTTCAGATCAGCCTGTGCCCGATGCAAAAAATTCGTTGCAGGTTCACCCTCAAAATCAATATCTACCTAGTTGACCCTCCCCTCAGTAGACATGTAAAAACGGGCAGGTCGAGCCGGATCGGCCCGCACACTAAAAAGCCCGTTTTTTACATAATTTTATATTCTCGCTTAAAAAGTAAATGGTAAAAAACAAATTTTATAATTAGAGTTAAGATCGATAAAATTTACATAAAAATAAATTTTTCATTGATTTAATTTTCGAAAATTTTTACATCAATAACATAAAAAATTACCATTTTTCGAACAATATTTTACCTAACTTGACAAATTAAACTGTTGTTAACTATTTTTAAAGTTCATCCCAACTAGGTTGGTACCTACTTAACTATAATTTCGTCATTGAAAATCACATTCTATTCATCTATGATAAGATTTTCAAAGTCTTGAGCAATATCGTCAACAACTTTATCTTGCATTCTTCTATCTGCAAATGGAGTCTTTCATGCAAATAAGAGCTTCCAAAATATCTTTTTTAAGTGTTGATCTTCTTTCATCTAGCACCATGTTACCTGTACTAAAAGCAGACTTTGATGCCACTGTTGAGACTGGAACTATTAGTAGATCTCGGGCCATTTTTGATAATATCGGATATGGCCGTTCATTTAACTTCCACCATTGTAAAATATCTAAGGTGTCAACCTCATCTTGTGGAATTAAACTGTTGTGGTCCCGCTCACACACCCAACGTGAATCGACCTTTTACTTCCAGAAGCCCTCCACAATAGATAAAGTTTTGGTTCTGATCAGCCTGTGCCCGATGCAATAAATCCGTTGTAGGGTTACCCTCAAAATTAATATCTGCCTAGTCGACCCTCCCCTTAGCGTCCCTCACTCACTGGAAAATATTACCGAACACTCGTTGATTCCACAAGCACAGGCCCTATTTCAACCTGAAAAAAATTTCCTAGAGCGCAGCTATCCCCTTAAGATGAGGAGGGAGTTACTACTTCTCAGAGATGAAGGTTCAGAAATCACGGTGCTTATTCCGTAGATTGATGAATCGAAAGGTCTGGACCCTAAATCATCATCAGATGTCTACTAAGCAAAGGAGAATGATTAGATGAACTCCAATTTAGATGCCTCGTAGTCAGCAGTCGACAAAAAACAGCAGCTATAGAGTTAATCAAAATCTATCCAATCTTTTCATGACCTTGCAATTGGTTCAATTATACTAACTCACAAAAAAAACCCAACATCCTTTAACCGCAATCCAACATCATATCAGAGAAAGCATTAAAACCCCGATCACGAGTGTTGTCACCAGTGCGCTCACCACCATGTGATGTGCTCTCCACATTTAACCGCTCAGACTTTAGGGATAGGATAGATGCCCGAACATTCTGCTGATAAAGAGGGATGAGTTCACATACAATATTTGTCTAGTTAGAGCTGAGCCCAAAGAGAACTCTGAGACTGAACAACCACCAAAGCTTCAGAGAGAAAGTGTCCACCACATCCTGTAATCTCCTAAAGCCTAGTCTGCCCTCATTTGTCGGAAATAAAATCTCCTTCCAACTCCTCAGGTTTAGATTTGAATTTTTTTCAAACTGTTCAAAATTGTTTGATTTAAGTTTGAGTTTTTCTCAAACCGGAATAAACGGTTTGACTTGAAAATCTCTCAAAAATCGATAAAATTGGACCGCTTACACCCCTTGAAACTAAAACTTAGCCCTGTATTTAGGGCTTTATTCCAATTATTTTTATAAGTAAATCTTGAGAATAGACCTCAACTTAAAAGTATATTTTTAAGTATTTGTTTAAAAAAATATTAAATATACGTGCATAACATCATCAACCGAATAAACACTACAAAAAAATAATAATAATAATAATAAATTCAATGGGAAAAATACATTAGTAAATGCATTATCTTTCTATGATAAATTAGTAAACTTCAATTAAACTTATTTTTTTTTATTTTTTTTAGTCAATTATTATACAGTGTTTTCCTAGTTATTGATGTTACTTTATTTAGGATGGCACGAAATAATTAGGCAGTTGATATTGGATAGTCTCATGGGCAGAATTCCTAGAAAAGTAGATTGAAGTATTACAAAACATGGTAGTTGGAGCATTTACATTTTATCATTAGAAAAGGCAAATAATTAGAAAATTGCCTCGAGATAAAAGAAGCAATTGATACACAGTAAAATCTTGGAATATTACAAACCGCGTGCAATTAATTATGCCTCACAAATTTTGTTACTAGTTCAATTCAACGCTTTATCTTTTTCAAGTCAACGTTGTACTGTTATTTTAAACTTTGGCAGTAAGGAAGAAATCTCTAGGATATTTATTTCTCTAAATAAAACTTCTCGTAACAACGATTGAGTTAGTATGCTTTCTGATAAATAGATTTGAGTTGATCATGACTTTAGAAATGAAATTGAAGAATGACAAACTTTTAGCATATTCAAATCAATCTTCTACATGTCAATTTTGGTCCTATGTTTTCTTTTGCATCATTAGAGCATCTCCAATGGTGCTCTAAATTGATTAAAAACCTCTCAAATGGATATATACAAAGGAAATGTAAAGTGCATTTTTGGTAAAAAAAAAAAAAAAAAATGTAAATTAATCTATATTTATTTTTAAATCTACCCGTGGGACCCACACGAGGAGAAAAGTTAATCTATATTTATTTTCTTACTGGAGCAAATTTTGGATTTAGATCTACTGGGATATATCAATTTACACCGGATTTACACAGAGTGATTTTGGATATGTCAAGTCACACCGAATTTTATACCACTGTTAAAGATGTTCTTAAACTGCCCTGTACTTTCCCCTTGAAAATCTCTCTAGATATATTTGAATTAGGATACTTACATAGAGTGTGACAAATTAAGTTGCAAGTACTGAACTTAATGGGAGTAGTTTGATATTTGATACATCGTATTAGAGTATCTCCAATAAGCTCTCTATTTTTAAAAGGTATATTCTACCATTTAAAGAGCATCTATAAATTTAAAAGCAAAATTTTTAAAATAATCCAATAGCCTTTTTATTTTTAACAGTTAATTTTATCATTCCCAATATGTATTTTTTTTTCATTCTTTTATTTTTACCATCTTCCCTTCAATAATTATATCATTTTTTAAGTATTTTTATTTAATTAAATCAATAAATTGTGCATTGGAAGTTGGAATCTTTGAAACATTAAATAATAGAGAGGTGGGTTTGGCTCTCCAAATTTGGGGAGTCAAACCCACTTTGCTGTGTTAAAGCCTTCCGAATATTCACGTTGATGGTTACAATACCCCCAAAACATCTTTTGTCCAGAGAATTAACACAATCTGAAGCCAGCACATCACTATCCTTGTGTGCCACTCTTTGATGAAAATAAATTTGTACAGAGAAGCAATCCTCGGAAAAATAGTTGAAAAGTGGGTAGCGATGATCTTAGTATCTTATACTATATTAAAGGAGGTTAGCTGCTATAACAGTATTCCCGCCAATGTTTGGTCCCCATTTATTTATCGAAATTTTCAATCTTATTTTCACTTTTTGTGGGCCCTATGTCTGAAATTATGTTAGAGCTGCACATTTTGACTATCCAATGGATTTTTCTACATATTAAATCTGTTAATTTACTTTTATGCCCTTGACAGTATGGTTATAAGTTTCACGTAAAATGGTTTCAAATGGTTGATGGTAATTGTGTAAATTTACAATTACAAAGTGAGGGTAAAATAGTTCTATAAGTCTCAACGCATTATCAATGTTAAATCATTTTGACAAATGTAAAACACGTTTGATTTGAAATTTAAAAATATTGTTTTACAACATTTTATTATATGAATTTGATTATTATGTAAAAAGTAAAAATTGAACAATTTTATATTAATAAATTATATAGTAATATATACATTTTAAAGTTGGTGAATTTTAAAATATTTTTTCTAGCTACAAAAGTAAAATAAAAATAAATAATATTTTTAGTTCAAAAAACATATTTATGTGTTCATTTAAATATATATATTTTAAATTTTTTTATAAAAATAATCATTAAGAGTTTGAACTATATTTAATTTTTATATAATTTCTTTCCTAGAAATTTTTATAACTTGAATTTTTTCAAAATATTATTTTTATTTCTTAGAATTTTATTATTTTTTCAAAATTTGTAACAACTCTCCGTGATCTGGAGAGACACTCCATATCACGGAAGTTCTCTCCATGATATGGAGAGTGTAGTCTCCATATCACGGAGAATTCACACTCCATGAACTTCCGCGATATGGAGAGTTTTTATTTATTTTTATTAATATGCCATTTGTGTTTTTTTTTAATTATTATTACATTTTCATATTTTGACTATTCAATGAAATTTTCTACATATTAAATCTGTCAATTTACTTTTATGCCCTTGACATTATAGTTGTAAATTTCACGTAAAATGGTTTCAAATGGTTGATGGTAATTGTGTAAATTTTCAATTACAAAGTGATAGTAAAATAGTCCTATAAGCCTCAACGCATTATCAATATTAAATCATTTTGACAAATGTAAAACACGTTTGCTTTGAAATTTAAAAATATTGTTTTATGACATTTTATTATATGAATTTGATTATTACGTAAAAAGTAAAAACAGAACAATTTTATATCAATAAATTATATAGTAATATATACATTTTAAAGTTGGTGAATTTTAAAATATTTTTTCTAGCTACAAAAGTATAATAAAAATAAATAATATTTTTAGTTCAAAAAACATATTTATATGTCTTCATTTAAATATATATATTTTTAAATTTTTTATAAAAATAATCATTAAGAGTTTGAACTATATTAATTTTTATATAATTTCTTTCCTAGAAATTTTTATAATTTGAATTTTTTTCAAAACAATATTATTATTTCTTAAAATTTTATTTATTTTTTGAAAATTTGTAACAACTCTTCGTAATAAAGGAAGCGTGTTCTTCATCCGCTGAAAGCATCGGAATCTGATTGTAGCCTGAATAGGCGTCCATGAAACTCAACAGTTCGTGCCCAGTAGTGGAATCAACCAGTTGGTCGATTCGGGGTAACAGAAAACTATCCTTTGGATATGCTTAATTTAGGTTGGAGGAATCCATACATACTCTCCACTTGCCGTTGAGCTTCTTTACCAACACAGGGTTGGACATCCACTTTGGATAAATTGATTCCCTAATGAAGTGATTGTCGATCAGCTTCTTACTTCATCCTTCAGGGCTTTGTATCTTTCTGGATTTAAGGCTCTTCTCTTCTGCCTATTTGGGGTTGCTTTCGGATTAAATTTTAAATGGTGGCAGCTGACCTTGGGATCGATCCCAACCATGTCTTTGTGTTTCCAAGCAAAGATGTCCAAGTTGTTTCTTAGGAAACTTTTCAACTTCTATTTTTCTAGTGACGCCAAATCTTTGCTGACCTGCAAGGACCTCATCTGTTCAGGGGGTCCTACTGGAAAGTTTTCCAGTTCTTCAATTGAAGCTGTTTGAGATTCACAGTCTATTATGCGGGGATCCAATTCATCTGTAGTTATCGTTTGCTCAACAGTCCGTTCCTTTTCAGAGATAACTGCCACTTCCAAGACTACATCTTCTTTAGATGCTTCAGTCATCACGACATCTTCCCTTTGGTCAAGGTAATTTCCTTACACAGGATAATTAATTTCCATCAAAATAACATTCACACGTCTTGGTTCGGATTTGCGAATGGAATTGGTATAGCATAGCCTTGAGCTTCTCTGGTCTCCTCGGACTGTTGCAACATCGTGTTCTATGAGGAATTTCATGCACAAATGGTGTACTGAGGTAACAACCCACATCTCTTTCAGGGCAGGTCGGCCTAACACTCCGTGGTAGGTGGAACGGTGATCTACAATTAGGAATTCCATGAGGTTTTTTGCGACAAGCGGTGCCTCTCCCATCTCTATTGCTGGAGCAATTTTTCCTCGGGAGATAAGGCTATCTCCAGTAAACCCATAGATTGGAGATGTTACGGGGGTCAATGCCTGCTTAACCTCCATTTGATCGAAGGTAGCTCCAAAAATAATATTTACCGAACTCCCGTTGTCTACCAGCATCCTCTTCAAACCGTTGTGGGCCACCACCGCCCTTACGACCAGAGCATCACAATGGGGATAGTGTACCCCTACAGCATCATCTTGTGTGAAAGTAGTGGGTTCTGCTTTCCCATTAGTGGGTTGGGTGCTGACTATCAGGCTAGACATTAGGGGTTCCCTAATCTTCTGCGTGATTCCTTTAGGCATTCCTGGATTCACCGCCAACATAGGGACCCCCGAATATGATATCAATTTCTTTGATGGGTTCACCTCCATCACTATTATGTGGGCTTCGGTGACGTCTCCGACCTTCTTCAGGTCGTTTGCGAGCGCCTCCTCTCGAATTGTTGCGGATTTGCTACCGACCCTGTCGTCATGGTGCACTTGCCTATTGGCCTCCCCCTTGGGCATTATTCTGCCTCAAGTCCCAGCATGCGGTGGTGTCGTGGTCATATAATCGGTGGTAGGTGCAATAAGGAGTATTGTTCATATTCCTAGGCCCAACGTTCCTTCCCCTACCTTTTGATCCACGTGTTGGCGATGATGGGAGTCTTTCTTGCTGTCCTGAATTTGGATGGACTTCTTCATACGCCAGGTTTGGAACTGAATTTAGTGTGGCAGCTGCTAGTGCTTGTCCTGGGTTAAGGTCTTCTTGCCCACTTTGGTGGTCTATTAGGTGCGAGGTAGGACCTCGTCCTCTTCGCAGTTGGAAAGGTGGGAGACATCGGCTTGCCCTGTTGCGATGATCCTTGAGCTCTTCGTTTATAACTTCTCGCCTTATCATTTCCAACAATGCGTCATAACTGGTAGGATCTTCATTTTGTACATCCCTCCAAAAGAGGGAGTTCATGTCCAAGCCGCCCCTTAACGCGGTAAGCGCTTCTCTATCCGTAACTTGGACGCAGTACATCATTTTGTCCGTGAATCGGGATAAGAAGGTTTTCAGCGACTCTCCTTGTTGTTGCCTCATGTCTTGAAGGCACTGGATTAGGCCTTCGCCTTCTTTGCTAGTCGCGAAACTCTTAAAGAATGCCTTCTTGAAGTCAGCCCAACTTCGGATGCTTCCTGCTTGCAACTTGCTGTACCATACTTCAGCTGCCCCACTCAGAGTAAGATGGAAAGCTCTGCATTTCATTGCCGGGGTAGACCCCCGCAATCCCATGTGAGTTTTGAAACAGTCCAGATGTTTCGTAGGGTCTCCCCTTCCTTCGTATTTTGGTATTTTTGGCAAAATGAAGTGGTTTGGTATGGGAGCATCTTGAATCTCCCTAGAAAAGGGTAAAGTATCATCATCATCATCAATGTTGCAAGACCTTTGAGGTTCGTTTGTGTATTAATTCCCATCGACAGACATGTTCCGAAGTGGTTGAGACGGACCGGCTTGATCCCTTCTCTATCACCTATTTCTAGGCGGAGGTCTCACCCCTTCCAAATTGAGGTTGTTCAACGGGCTCCTCTCTGGGCCCTCGCGGGCGCCTATTCAGCCTATTTCTAGGTGGGTCAATGATTCTGTCAAAGACGCTCCTGGTCTATCTGGGCGATCTCCCTGGGACATTGGAATCGTAATTCAGTGAGTAGTCTTGTGGTGCCCTTGGGGAAGTTCCCCCGCATGATTGGTGAAAGAACCGACCCCAGCCTCTCTCCCCAGGGTATTTCCATATTGATAAGGAGGTTGACCTCCCATGTGATTGTCACCTCCGTCGTATTGATTGTTTTGGTAAAACCCATCTCCTTGCGTATGGTTCGAAAGGTTATGGTACCCTCATTGAGCCTGCATGTTCATTAGCATCTCATGCATAGAGTGGTTCTACTGGGTGATACTCCGCATGTTTTCTGCCATGGTGGTCATTTCTCTGCTAAGTCTAGCAGCTTCCTTCGATTCGCCTCGGGGGTCGTGCCTTTGCCGCTGGTTAAACCTGTGGCGGGACGTAGGCATTGTGTGTAAGGGTTCCCCTTGTTCAGGGCTTTCCTCAGCCATTCGAGACGCTGCCTCTCCTTTGTTTTCGCTCATTATCTTCGTTTACAGACAGCTCTTTGGTTAGATTTCTTTTCGGCTTTTGTGAGAGAAAATATATTGATTTTGTATGCTATTCAATCCTTCTTAGTGATTCTTTACTCAAGAATAACATCCATTTCTTCAAGGGGATATGATTCTTCATTTTGCAAGGATATAATAGCATTTGTTTACGGGATTCTCGTGGTTTAACTGTTTGTTTCCCACAGACGGCGCCAATCTGTTGACCCCAAAAAATGTTCTCAACAGATGTCAATATCGCACTCGTGACACGTGGATTCCGGGGAGTTGACCGGAGCCGATGATCGAGAAATATATATGTGGACTGTCGAGTCGGAGTACCAACGAATGATTCTTGTGTCAAACGAACAAAGATTTTACAATTGATTTTTTTCGTTTTATCCTTTATAATATTGTAAAAGCACAATAATTATAAGAACAAAATATTTTCACAATAATCTCTTTTACATGAACTTGAGTCTGTGCCTTGTATTATCTCAAATTCAACATCCCTATTACAATTACAAGAAGTGTTATTTATAGACAAATAGCCGAATTGCCTGTCGTTGGATTGAATCCACGTGACTTCATCCTATTGAATTGAACATCATATCACTCATTCACAACATTAACTATAGTGATGATTGCATTGTCACCCCCTTCCTTGTTGACTGACAGTAAGTAAGATGGCTTAAAGTGACTTGTCACGTCAATCACTTCTCTGAGATATCCTTCAGATTTGTTTCTTATGAGGACCTCGGTGAACGAAGTATTATGCAACTGGGGGGGCCTGAAATTTAGTAAGTTTGTTTCCTCTAATGATTTCGGACTGAAGAAGCGCTAAGCGGTTGGAGGGACTTCGGATTGATATATAAAGGTGCCTAGTTTATGGAAGCTTGACTTCGGCAGGACGTCACTCTTCTGTTGATGACGTCCTTTTTTTGGAGAAGAACTTCATACAAATGAATATTGGGTGCCCTTTACTGTTCATCGTCGAGCGTCTTCTCGTGGAGTCCTCCACGTGTCCTTCAAATAATGGCCCCATTTTAATGGGGTAACACCCTTGACATTATGGTTGTAAATTTCACGTAAAATGGTTCAAATTGTTGAGGGTACTTGTGTAAATTTCCAATTACAAAGTGAGGGTAAAATAGTCCTATAAGCGCATTATCAATATTAAATCATTTAAACAAATGTAAAACACGTTTGATTTGAAATTTAAAAATATTGTTTTATGACATTTTATTATATGAATTTGATTATTATGTAAAAAGTAAAAACTGAACAATTTTATATTAATAAATTCTATAGTAATAAATACATATATATATATATATATATATATATATATATATATATATATATATAAATTTTAAAATATTTTTAGTTCAAAAAACATATTTATATGTGTTCATTTAAATATATATTTTAAATTTTTTTTATAAAAATAATCATTAAGAGTTTGAACTATATTTAATTTTTATATAATTTATTTACTAGAAATTTTTATAATTTGAATTTTTTCAAAATATTATTTTTAGTTCTTAGAATTTTACTTATTTTTTCAAAATTTGTAACAACTCTCCATGATATGGTGAGACTCTCCATATCATGGAAGTTCTCTCCATGATATGGAGAGTGTAGTCTCCATATCACGGAGAGTTCACTCTCCATGAACTTCCGCGATATGGAGAGTTTTTATTTTTTAAATTAACATGCCCTTTGTGTTTTTTTTTTTTTTTTTATTATTGTTAGCTTTTCATATTTTGACTATTCAATGGAATTTTCTACATATTAAATCTGTCAATTTACTTTTATGCCCTTGACATTATGGTTGAAAATTTTCGTAAAATGGTTCAAATGGTTGAGGGTACTTGTATAAATTTCCAATTACCAAGTGAGGGTAAAATAGTCCTATAAGCGCATTATCAATGTTAAATCATTTTGACAAATGTAAAACACGTTTGATTTGAAATTTTTTAAATATTGTTTTATGCATTTTATTATATGAATTTGATTATTATGTAAAAAGTAAAAACTGAACAATTTTATATCAATAAATTATATAGATATACATTTTGAAGTTGGTGAATTTTAAAATATTTTTTCTAGCTGCAAAAGTAAAATAAAAATAAATAATATTTTTACTTCAAAAAATATATTTATATGTGTTCATTTAAATATATATATTTTAATTTTTTTTATAAAAATAATCATTAAGAGTTTGAACTATATTTAATTTTTATATAATTTCTTTTCTAGAAATTTTTATAATTTGAATTTTTTCAAAATATTAATTTTATTTTTTAGAATTTTATTTATTTTTTCAATATTTGTAACAACTCTCCATATCACGGAGAGAACTCTCCGTGATATGGATTTTTTTTTTTTAAACATGTCCTTTGTGTTTTTTTTTTAATTATTATTAGCTTTTCATATTTTGACCAAATTTTAAAAATTGACTTAAAAGTTAAATTATGAGAACTAAAAATTACTAGATGAAAATTGAAGGAAATGACTTAACTGCAATAATTAAAAAAAAAAAAATTCTCTCCATGGTGGAGAGTTCTCTCCAAACCACGGAGACTAATAACTCTCCATGATATGGAACTCTCTGTGATATGGAGAGTTCTAAATTTTATTTTATTTTTTTTAACTTGCCCTTTGTGTTTTTTTAAGTTATTATTAGCTTTTCATATTTTGACCAAATATGAAAAATTGACTTAATAAATAATTATACAAAATGTTAATATTTCGACCACAACTTTGACTACGATTATTGAAATCGCGCTAATGACCCCAAGGATATAAGCTCTTTTCGGTGCGTACATCGTGGCCACCAATGTTCACTGGTGCGAGTCGTTTTGGAGGCCAAAATTCGCTGTTTTTCCTTCAATTTAAGTTATTTTTTTCTTTTTAATATGGAAAAACATGTTGTCATATTGGACTTTTCTTTCAAAAACTTATTCATACGGATATTCACCCATGAATAGTGCAGAACCAGATTATGAACAGTATAGAAACCAGTTTAATTGTACAGTGATATTAGAGAGGAAATTATTGGTTATGAACAGTGCCACTCAATTGTAAAATTACCCATTCACTCGCAAGTTAATTTTATGAAGTGTTTTACATCTAATTGGATTGAAAAATCAATTAGCATATGTTTCTCATATTAGAATTATTTATTACTTAATATAAATGTGTGCATCGCACGGGTGAAAGACTAGTTTACTTTAAACTAGAACTAGTAACCAACATCTCTCGCCAATCTCAACTGAATGCGCCGGTTGGAGATGGAAAGGAGAGCGCCGCCGGCCGGTGGTAATTGAACCACCACTAGAAAGTTGAGGAGAGAAAGGAAGAGAAATGAAATTAGAACCTAATTTCACAATTTCACATGTTTTGTTTGCCCCCCCACGCCACCAGAATTTGGACAATTTTACCCTTATATTTTGAAAATAAAAATCTCATTTTATTTGATTTAACGGTGCATTCTAACAGAAAGTGGATAGAAGGCCATTTTCACAAGAAAAGGTAAAGGTAGAGACGTTATCCGTAAAAAAATGAAAGGTAGGGATGTTTTCCACAAAAACCTTCAAAGGTAGGGACGTTTTGCGCCAATTACCCTTTCTATTTCAACCAATTAGAGGTCATTCTCTTTGTGTTTCAGTTTCAACTTTAGTACTGTAGGAATAAATTCTCAACTAAGTTGAATAAGATATATCCTAGTCCATTTTCACCTTCTTTCTTCAACATATAAATCCTAGGCCATTTTTGAAACAAAAGAGGAGATTGTATAACCCTTCAAATCTTGAACCAAAACGCACATTTCGCTATCTAAGGAATATACAAAGAAACGAACGTAAAACAATGGTTGAACATGCAAGAGCAGCTAATGAAAATCATTAACAAAGAGCAGCTAATGAAAATCATCAACAAAGAGCTATTCAGGACTATGTTAGGCCCATTGTCAATGATAATTATTCCGGCATCGTACGCCTCGCTATAGCTGTAACCAACTTCGAACTGAAGTCGGGGTAATACACATGGTACAACAAAATCAGTTTGAGGGAGCTGCAACAGAAGATCCAAATGCCCATCTGGGATCTTTTCTAGAAATTTGTGACAAGGTGAAGATGAATGGAGTCACTGACGAGGCAATAAAACTTCACCTATTCTCTTTCTCCTTAAGGGATAAGGCAAAAGCTTGGTTCCAGTCACTACCGTGCGGGTCAATTACAACTTAGGATGACTTAGCTCATAAATTCCTCACCAAGTACTTCCCTCATTCCAAATCAGCTCAACTTCGAAGTGAAATTGGTCAATTCAGACAATTTGACTTGGAACTATTTTATGAAGCATGGGAAAGATTCAAGGACTTGCTTAGAAGATGTCCTCAACATAATTTTCAAAGCTGGATGCAGATTGAGATATTCTACAACGAGTTAAATGGACAGACAATAACCATAGTAGATGCAGCTGCATGAGGTATTCTAATGGCTAAAATGACAGATACTGCATATTCCTTGTTGGACGACATAGTTGCAAATAGCTATCAATGGCCAAGTGAGAGATCAAGCGTTAAAAAAGTGGCGAGACTTCATGAAATAGACCCCATCACAGCATTAACAGCTCAGGTTTCATCACTTACTAATCAGATAGCTGCATTTACCACTCAAAGAAATCAACAGAAGTCAAATTCAGTTATGGCTGCCTCCTCATCACATCAAGAGACAGTTACGGGGAATAAGCAAACTCAATATTCAACAGCAGGAACTACAATTAGAGGGGAAAAACTACTCTTCAAATCATTATCATCTTAGGCTGAGGAATCACGAGAATTTATCATATGGCAACAACAGAAATACACTCCAACCTCTACTGGGGTTCAACACTCAACATTTTGAAGGGAACCCATCCTTAGAGGACATCCTTGGAACTTTCATTTCAGAGACAAGATCGCGATTCAACAAAGATGAGACATGCTTGGATAACATCGAAACACATGTGTAAAAGCCGAACTTGAGTGATACACGAGCGAAATTTGGTGAGGCAGAAAATATTGTAGAACTTAGGATGTCTAACAGGGAAAGTTCAGCATCAGTCAGAGGCAATAAAAAATCACACATGTCGGGTGATATGGTTCGACGGTTCGATCGGCTGTTTGAGGATATGCGGGATAGGTTGGATAGACTTGACACAACGGTGACAAATCTTCACATGGGACAACGTGCGAAGCTACCCAATGTAAGGAGACAGGGTAAGCGGGAGCCTAGGATGGAGGTGTGAGGCTAGAATGAATATGGTAGTGACTTGACGAGGAGGTTGGAATGGGAAGAATAAAGAATAGAGGCAATATGTTTGAAAGACGGGGTAGGAATGATATTGGGGACGAGGTAGATAGGGGTATGGGCCATATAAAAATGTCCATTCCACCATTTAAGAGAATGAGTGATCCAAAGGTTTACTTAGAGTGGGAGAGGAAGGTGGAGTTGATTTTTGATTGTCACAACTATTCAGGGGGGAAGAAGGTTAAGATTGTAGCCCTTGAGTTCACTGATTATGCAATCACTTGGTGGGATCAATTGGTGACATTGAGGCGTAGGAATATGAAGCGACCAATCAATACTTGGGAGGAGTTAAAGGCAATCGTGCGGAGGAGGTTCGTCCCTAACCACTATTATCGGGAGCTTCATAAAAAATTACAGTCTCTCTACCAGGGATCGAAGAGTGTGGAAGATGGTAATAAAGATATGGAGATAATGATGATTAGGACGAATGTGGAAAACGATCGGGAGGCTACTATGGCCAGGTTTTTGAATGGTTTGAAAATGGACATAGCTAATGTAGTTGAATTGCAGACTATGTGGAGTTAGAAGACGTAGCGACCCGAAATTTTTAACTGCAAATTTTATAATTTAAGTTGTGTCGCTACGATATTTTCGTCAAATTTTAGAATTTATTTTATGTCTGTCGAACTATCTAGTAAAACATTTAATATAAGATTTCAAAACGATTTTAATCTTAAAAATTCAATATTTTTTTTTATCGATCTCGAACATTTAAAGTATCAAATTTCTTATCGTTTTAAATCCAAATTTTAATAATTTTATGTACGATATCTTATTTAGAATCCAACTTTATTAGTCCAAATTTTTATCATTTTAGTCCAATATACCTAAATCCAATTAGCCCAAAACTATTGTAGCCCAAATTCTTGGCCCAATTATTTCCTAGGTTTCTGTGCCCTAAATCTACTGTTAATTCACTGTTCAATCACCCTCACAACCTCACCCTCATAGCAGCCATCAGCATCTCCACACGGCCTCCTCAACACAGCAGCAACTGGGTAAGAATTTACCGTCCATCTTCCTTCAAATTTGCTCAATAATCGATTGATAATTTCACACAATCATCACCATCACAACCAGCCGAAATCCTCCAACCTCGAATCACTTTGCACACACAAAAACTCAGTTTCAACAAACCACCACCTTCACTATTTCACACAACTTGCAAGCTGTGACTCAACATCCATCCCACAGTCGAGCCACCACCGCCACACCGACCTCGCTATCTCAACATCAAACCACCACCAAAACCAAGAAATCATAAAACCCAAACACTTACCTCAATTCCACACCCGTTTTTGGCCGGATTTCCGTCGGAAACACCCAAGAAATTAGAACTCCTAGCCTCGAGTTACTCTCAGTCGACACACCAAAAAATCCCCAATCACCTCCACCCGCTAGCGCCACCTCGCGACGGCGGCGCCTCTGACTTTGGCTGTTGAATCGGCATCTTCCCCTCGCCTCATCTCCTCTCGATTCACTGGTTCGAAATCGTGTGTAAGAGAGAGAGAGAGAGATGTTAGATACGTATATTTGTATATATTTAATTTTTGAAAATTATTATTTTAGCCCCAAAGTTTTTACAATTGGTTATTTCAGTCCCTAAGTCTTAGTTACTATTAAACCAGCACACAAATTCCAAAAAGTTTATTTCAGCCTAACTTTTAAATTTCAGTTTTAATACATTTCCAATTAAATCCCTAAAAGTTTTAAAGTTTTAATTAGAACTTAGTATCCTAAATTATATTAATTTTGTTCTTGCTAGACAAGGTCGTGGGAAAAGTTTAAAGCACGGTAACATCTCATCCGTTCAATTTCAAGAAAATTTTCAAGACTTTGAGGTGGGGTTTACATTTAAGCAATTGTAGTTATTTTGTCTGTGTTAATTCTTGATATGTGATTTTGATTGTGATATAATGCTTATACATACGTAAATAGGTCCGGAATTAAAAGTGGGTCCTTGGGGTTGTCCCACAATGCAAAATTGGTTAAGTGCTAATAACATGTTGTCAGAGACCGTAAATAGGTCTGGGATCGTAATTGGGTCCTTGGGAATGCCCACAGTACATATTTCTACAATATGTTTTATTGGTATTATATTCACCACTTCATTTCATATTTAGACTTAACTTGGACTGATTGCTGTATCTCCACTGAGTATAATACGTTATGCTCATCCCAATATTTTTCCACCCTTTCAGGTTAAGAAGCTCGGCAAGGCAAGATAATGAACGGGGCAATCTTGATTAAATAATAGACCATTTAATTTATAAGTTTGAAACAAGTATTTTAATATATATATATATATATATATATATATATATATATATATATATATATATACCTACGCATTTTGGCGTCTATTGAAAATATTTATTTACAGGATATTTTGATTTAAGTAGCGCCTTGAGTTAATAGAGAATTTGGGGCGTTACTGTATGGTATCAGAGCACAGGTCTACCTTTCTATAGACTTGTGAAAATTCTACAAAACAATAATATTAATAATGAGATAATGTTTAGTATTTAATTTGAATGCTACCCGTTCTTGCCGCGCCGTGCCCATTCCGAAAAGGTAAAATGTTTAGGAAATTTTATTTGATGGAGTTTGAATATTTTCATTTGCTGGATACCATGAATTTATTATGTAACTGCATCTGAAATTGAATGTTACAACGAAAAGTTTTATGAGAATGAAATTTTACTATGGCCAGGTTTTTGAATGGTTTGAAAATGGACATAGCTAATGTGGTTGATTTGCAGACTATGTGGAGTTAGAAGACGTAGCGACCCGAAATTTTTAACTGCAAATTTTATAACTTAAGTTGTGTCGCTACGACATTTTCGTCAAATTTTAGAATTTATTTTGTCTGTCGAACTATCTAGTAAAACATTTAATATAAGATTTCAAAACGATTTTAATCTTAAAAATTCAATATTTTTTTTTTATCGATCTCGAACATTTAAAGTATCAAATTTCTTATCGTTTTAAATCCAAATTTTAATAATTTTATGTACGATATCTTATTTAGAATCCAATTTTATTAGTCCAAATTTTTATCATTTTAGTCCAAGATACCTAAATCCAATTAGCCCAAAACTATTGTAGCCCAAATTCTGGGCCCAATTATTTCCTAGGTTTCTGTGCCCTAAATCTACTGTTAATTCACTGTTCAATCACCCTCACAACCTCACCCTCATAGCAGCCATCAGCATCTCCACACGGCCTCCTCAACACAGCAGCAACTGGGTAAGAATTTACCGTCCATCTTCCTACAAATTTGCTCAATAATCGATTGATAATTTCACACAATCATCACCATCACAACCAACCGAAATCCTCCAACCTCGAATCACTTTGCACACACACAAAAACTCAGTTTCAACAAACCACCACCTTCACTATTTCACACAACTTGCAAGCTGTGACTCAACATCCATCCCACAGTCGAGCCACCACCGCCACACCGACCTCGCTATCTCAACATCAAACCACCACCAAAACCAAGAAATCATAAAACCCAAACACTTACCTCAATTCCACACCCGTTTTTGGCCGGATTTCCGTCGGAAACACCCAAGAAATTAGAACTCCTAGCCTCGAGTTACTCTCAGTCGACACACCAAAAAATCCCCAATCACCTCCACCCGCTAGCGCCACCTCGAGACGGCGACGCCTCTGACTTTGGCTGTTGAATCGGCCTCTTCCCCTCGCCTCATCTCCTCTCGATTCTCTGGTTCGAAATCGTGTGTAAGAGAGAGAGAGAGAGAGATGTTAGATACGTATATTTGTATATATTTAATTTTTGAAAATTATTATTTTAGCCCCAAAGTTTTTACAATTGGTTATTTCAGTCCCTAAGTCTTAGTTACTATTAAACCAGCACACAAATTCCAAAAAGTTTATTTCAGCCTAACTTTTAAATTTCAGTTTTAATACATTTCCAATTAAATCCCTAAAAGTTTTAAAGTTTTAATTAGAACTTAGTATCCTAAATTATATTAATTTTGTTCTTGCTAGACAAGGTCGTGGGAAAAGTTTAAAGCACGGTAACATCTCATCCGTTCAATTTCAAGAAAATTTTCAAGACTTTGAGGTGGGGTTTACATTTAAGCAATTGTAGTTATTTTGTCTGTGTTAATTCTTGATATGTGATTTTGATTGTGATATAATGCTTATACATACGTAAATAGGTCCGGAATTAAAAGTGGGTCCTTGGGGTTATCCCACAATGCAAAATTGGTTAAGTGCTAATAACATGTTGTCAGAGACCGTAAATAGGTCTGGGATCGTAATTGGGTCCTTGGGAATGCCCACAGTACATATTTCTACAATATGTTTTATTGGTATTATATTCACCACTTCATTTCATATTTAGACTTAACTTGGACTGATTGCTGTATCTCCACTGAGTATAATACGTTATGCTCATCCCAATATTTTTCCACCCTTTCAGGTTAAGAAGCTCGGCAAGGCAAGATAATGAACGGGGCAATCTTGATTAAATAATAGACCATTTAATTTATAAGTTTGAAACAAGTATTTTAATATATATATATATATATATATATATATATACCTACGCATTTTGGCGTCTATTAAAAATATTTATTTACAGGATATTTTGATTTAAGTAGCGCCTTGAGTTAATAGAGAATTTGGGGCGTTACTGTATGGTATCAGAGCACAGGTCTACCTTTCTATAGACTTGTGAAAATTCTACAAAACAATAATATTAATAATGAGATAATGTTTAGTATTTAATTTGAATGCTACCCGTTCTTGCCGCGCCGTGCCCACTCCGAAAAGGTAAAATGTTTAGGAAATTTTATTTGATGGAGTTTGAATATTTTCATTTGCTGGATACCATGAATTTATTATGTAACTGCATCTGAAATTGAATGTTACAACGAAAAGTTTTATGAGAATGAAATTTTACTATGGCCAGGTTTTTGAATGGTTTGAAAATGGACATAGCTAATGTGGTTGATTTGCAGACTATGTGGAGTTAGAAGACGTAGCGACCCGAAATTTTTAACTGCAAATTTTATAACTTAAGTTGTGTCGCTACGACATTTTCGTCAAATTTTAGAATTTATTTTGTCTGTCGAACTATCTAGTAAAACATTTAATATAAGATTTCAAAACGATTTTAATCTTAAAAATTCAATATTTTTTTTTATCGATCTCGAACATTTAAAGTATCAAATTTCTTATCGTTTTAAATCCAAATTTTAATAATTTTATGTACGATATCTTATTTAGAATCCAATTTTATTAGTCCAAATTTTTATCATTTTAGTCCAAGATACCTAAATCCAATTAGCCCAAAACTATTGTAGCCCAAATTCTGGGCCCAATTATTTCCTAGGTTTCTGTGCCCTAAATCTACTGTTAATTCACTGTTCAATCACCCTCACAACCTCACCCTCATAGCAGCCATCAGCATCTCCACACGGCCTCCTCAACACAGCAGCAACTGGGTAAGAATTTACCGTCCATCTTCCTACAAATTTGCTCAATAATCGATTGATAATTTCACACAATCATCACCATCACAACCAACCGAAATCCTCCAACCTCGAATCACTTTGCACACACAAAAACTCAGTTTCAACAAACCACCACCTTCACTATTTCACACAACTTGCAAGCTGTGACTCAACATCCATCCCACAGTCGAGCCACCACCGCCACACCGACCTCGCTATCTCAACATCAAACCACCACCAAAACCAAGAAATCATAAAACCCAAACACTTACCTCAATTCCACACCCGTTTTTGGCCGGATTTCCGTCGGAAACACCCAAGAAATTAGAACTCCTAGCCTCGAGTTACTCTCAGTCGACACACCAAAAAATCCCCAATCACCTCCACCCGCTAGCGCCACCTCGAGATGGCGACGCCTCTGACTTTGGCTGTTGAATCGGCCTCTTCCCCTCGCCTCATCTCCTCTCGATTCTCTGGTTCGAAATCGTGTGTAAGAGAGAGAGAGAGAGAGATGTTAGATACGTATATTTGTATATATTTAATTTTTGAAAATTATTATTTTAGCCCCAAAGTTTTTACAATTGGTTATTTCAGTCCCTAAGTCTTAGTTACTATTAAACCATCACACAAATTCCAAAAAGTTTATTTCAGCCCTTAAACTTTTAAATTTCAGTTTTAATACATTTCCAATTAAATCCCTAAAAGTTTTAAAGTTTTAATTAGAACTTAGTATCCTAAATTATATTAATTTTGTTCTTGCTAGACAAGGTCGTGGGAAACGTTTAAAGCACGGTAACATCTCATCCGTTCAATTTCAAGAAAATTTTCAAGACTTTGAGGTGGGGTTTACATTTAAGCAATTGTAGTTATTTTGTCTATGTTAATTCTTGATGTGTGATTTTGATTGTGATATAATGCTTATACATATGAAAAGGTTACTGGGGACCGTAAATAGGTCCGGAATTAAAAGTGGGTCCTTGGGGTTGTCCCACAATGCAAAATTGGTTAAGTGCTAATAACTTGTTGTCAGGGACCGTAAATAGGTCTGGGATCGTAATTGGGTCCTTGGGAATGCCCACAGTACATATTTCTACAATATGTTTTATTGGTATTATATTCACCACTTCATTTCATATTTAGACTTAACTTGGACTGATTGCTGTATCTCCACTGAGTATAATACGTTATGCTCATCCCAATATTTTTCCACCCTTTCAGGTTAAGAAGCTCGGCAAGGCAAGATAATGAACGGGGCAATCTTGATTAAATAATAGACCATTTAATTTATAAGTTTGAAACAAGTATTTTAATAGCTAGTTTCCATTTGTACAATTAAATATCAAATTTTAGTATTTTTGCAAATGTTGGTACTTGTTTATCATATTTGGTATTGACACTCGGATGTGAGTAAATTATTCAAAGGACGTTTCCGCATTTTGTGCTAATTTGCTATAGTTTTAATATATATATATATATATATATATATATATATATATATATATATATATATATATACCTACGCATTTTGGCGTCTATTGAAAATATTTATTTACAGGATATTTTGATTTAAGTAGCGTCTTGAGTTAATAGAGAATTTGGGGCGTTACTGTATGGTATCAGAGCACAGGTCTACCTTTCTGTAGACTTGTGAAAATTCTACAAAACAATAATATTAATAATGAGATAATATTTAGTATTTAATTTGAATGCTACCCGCTCTTGCCGCGCCGTGCCCACTCCGAAAAAGGTAAAATGTTTAGAAAATTTTATTTGATGGAGTTTGAATATTTTCATTTGCTGGATACCATGAATTTATTATGTAACTGCATCTGAAATTGAATGTTACAACGAAAAGTTTTATGAGAATGAAATTTTACTATAATTGATGCAGTTTGAAAGTTTGTAGTAAATGTTATAAAATTTCTCATGAGTTATTATGTTTAGGAGTTGAACTTGTGATGTGAAGTATTTAAAAATTTTCAGAAATTATAAGTTTAGTCCTCGAATTAGACTAAAACATGCAGTAACCCATTTCAGTAGAATTTATTTTTATAATTGATATGCCAAAAGGAACGTATGAGAAAGAGAGATATAGGAAGAACTGTTTGTGGAATTCAGTAGGAGAACATATTTCGGATTATAGATATTGGTTGCAATTTTATTATTTTCTCTTCTTTTTGAAAAATTTGAGATAATAATAAAATTTACTTTTAGCTTCACTGTGTTTCTTTGTTATTTTTTTTTCTCCTTTTAGATTTTATTATTCCTAGATGGGCATTGTGAATTTCACAATTTAGTGGATGTTGAGACAAATGTTGTTATGGTTTAGGGAATGTCTCGTAGAACAAATCGAGCTCTCGTAAATCGGGCTGCTGCAAGACAAACTATCACAGGCCAGGCTGCTACTGGCGTTGCGGGAAATAATCCATTAAGGGACCTTTGTGAATGCTCTCCAAGGACTCATTCAGCAACAAGCCCCAACAGCTCCATGAAATGCCCATAATTCACCGAATCCGCAGGCTAATGCAAACAACGCCAGCATGGTTGTTGAACAGTTTCGCCGATATAAGCCACCAACATTCAATGGTCGAGCGGGACCCCTAGCTGTAGAGGAATGGCTAAGGGCATTAGAACGGATCTTTAAACATATAGCCGGCTCGGACACTCAAAAAGTGTCATGCACCGTGTTCTAGCTTGAAGAGGATGCAGATCATTGGTGGGAGTCATATCAACGCACCAGAACTGAGGCACAGTAACTTGAACTGACATGGGATGGATTCAAGAAATTAATAATACAAAGGTATTTTCCCCATTCTTTCCGGGATTTGAAAGAAACGAAGTTCCTTGAACTTAGGTAGAGAAGTATGTCAGTTGTGGAATATGAAACGAAATTCAACCAGTTGTCCAGGTATGCTATCCATCTGGTTGACACGGATATCAAGAAGGCTAGAAGATTCAAAAGGGGTTTACGCCCAAAAATTGGAGGAATTATGGCAGGTTTAGGACTCCTACCTATGCCGAAGGGATTGAGCAAGCACAAGCTATATCCTCTAGCTTAAACCTGGAAAAGACTACTCAGAAATCCGCAGAGGTACCAATGAAAAGGAAATGGGACAGTCAGAATACGGGCAAATGCAGATATCAGAACAAGAAAGGGAATTCATTAGGAAAAATTGAGGAAAAGGCTAGCACTGAGAAACCTATATGCTCGAAGTGTGATAAGCGTCACTATGGGGAGTGCCTGCTCGAAAAGGGGATGTGCTTCAAATGTAAGAAACTCGGTCATTTTGCTGGTGAATGTCCTGAATTCAAGGGTAAAGAAGATAACAAGAAGGGAAAGGCCTGAGTTTTTGCACTGAACCAGCATGAGGCGGAACAGGATCCGAATGTGATTGCAGGTATTTATGATCATTTTTCGTACCTGCTTATGTTCTTTTTAACGAATACCACACATTGTTTTATTTCTATCCAATGGTCGTAACACCACCATAAATACAAAAACAGGTATATTATTATTATCTGATGTACCTGCTTACGTACTATTTGACTCTGGAGTTACAAATTCTTTTATTTCTGCATCCTTTGTAGCTAAGTCAAATTTTACATATGTGAAAACAAATAATGAATTAGAGGTCAGCATCCCTTCAGGAAGAACTCTTTGTACAAATCAGGTGACTAAAGATATGAAATTGGAGATTGACAAAAAAATATTTCGGGCTGACATAATACCTTTTGGAGATGAAAGATTTCAATGTTATCTTAGGCATGGATTGGTTGGGACTTAATCATGCGACCATTCAATGTCACGAGAAAAGAAGTATTGTTTCACAGACCAGGAGAGGAAGAGTTCCGTTTCTTTGGTGCAAAGTTCAAGTCTCTACCTCGACTTGTATCAGCTATACAAGCGGAGAAGATGTTAAGAAGAGAGTTATGTCATGGATTTCTGGTTAATATCATCGATTCCCAACATACAGAAATGACTATTAATGATATTAACATCGTGCGAGACTTTGCAGATGTATTTCCAGAAGATCTGTCGGGCATTCCACTAGATAGGCAAGTGGAATTTACAATTGATTTGGTTCCTGGAGCAGCACCAGTATCTAAGGCCCCGTATCGAATGACACCGAAAGAACTTCAAGAATTGAAATTGCAATTAGAGGAGTTGCTGGAGAAATGTTTCATTCGACCGAGTGTATCTCCTTGGGGTGCTCCTGTACTTTTTGTAAAGAAGAACAATGGGAGTATGAGGATGTGCATTGACTATCGAGAATTGAATCATCTGACCATCAAAAATAGATACCCTCCACCGAGAATAAAAGATTTATTCGACCAGTTAAAGGGTGTAACAGTGTTTTCAAAGATAGACTTGAGGTCGGGGTATCATCAGCTAAAAATCAGGGCAAGCGATATATCGAAAACGGCTTTTAAGACTCGTTATGGACATTATGAGTTCAGTGTCATGCCTTTCGATTTGACCAATGCTCCAGCTGTATTTATAGATCTCATGAACAGAGTGTTCCATCAGTACTTAGACCAATTTGCCACAGTATTTATTGATGACATACTTGTATACTCAAAGGATAAAAAGCAGCACGAGGAACAACTCCGGGTAGTACTTGAAACTTTAAGTAATGAGAAATTATATGCCAAAATCAAGAAGTGCGAATTTTGGCTTGATCGTGTAGATTTCCTTGGTTTGGTTACCGCCCAAGGAATCGAAGTAGACCTTGTTAAAGTGGAAGCAGTAACAAATTGGCCTAGACCGACCAGTGTGGGTGATGTTCACAGTTTCTTGGGATTGGCTAGCTATTATATAAGATTTATTGAGGGCTTCTCAAAAATAGCAGGGCCAATGACTCAGTTGAGAAGAATGGGTGTGAAGTTTCAGTGGACCGAAAAATGTGAAAAATGTTTTCAAGAACTCAAGTAGAGATTAACTTCAGCTCTTGTATTGACAATACCCGATGGCTCATGGAATTCCAGTCACCATTATTTCAGATAGAGACCTGAGGTTTACATCAAAATTTTGGAAAAGTTTACAGGCAACCATGGGGACGAAATTAAAATTTAGTACTACTTATCATCCTCAGACAGATGGACAATCAGAAAGAACCATTCAAACTCTTGAACATATGTTGAGGGCATGTGTTTTGGATCTTATCGGTAATTGGGAGACACACCTGCCGTTAGTTGAGTTTGCATATGACAATAGTTTCCAGTCTACCATTGGCATGGCACCATATGAAAACTCTTTATGGCCGAAAGTACAGATCACCAATTCATTGTGATGAAGTTGGTGAGAAGAAGATTTTGGGTCCAGAAATAGTGGAACGAACTGTAAATGCTGTGGGGAAGATTAGAGAAATGATTAAAATAGCACAAGACAGACAGAAGTCTTATGCTGATAAGCGACGAAAGGAACTACAATTTGAAATTTGGTGAAAAAGTGTTCCTTAAAGTGGCTCCTATGAAAGGGGTGGTAAGGTTTGGAAATAAAGAGAAACTTAGACCAAGGTTTATTGGACCTTATGAAATCATGGAAAGAGTTGGAAATGTGGCCTATAGGTTTGGCTTTACCGCCAAAGTTCGCTGCAGTACATACTGTTTTCCACATCTCAATGTTAAGGAAATATGTCCACGATCCGGACCACATTGTTAGTTATGCATCCTTGGATGTTAACAAGGATATGACATATGAGAAAACTCCTGCGGTTATACTTCAGAGGAAAGTTCATACTTTAAGGAATAAAGATATTCCTTTAGTTAAAATCCAATGGAACAGACATGGTAGAGAAGATGCGACTTGGGAAAGAGAAGATGAGGTTTTAGCCAAATACCCAGACATTTTCAAATCAAGTAAGTATAATTTCCAGGACGAAATTTATTTAAGTCGAGGAGGTTGTAGCGACCCGAAATTTTTAACTGCAAATTTTATAACTTAAGTCGTGTCGCTACGATATTTCCTTCAAATTTTAGAATTTATTTTATGTCCGTCGAACTGTCTAGCAAAACATTTAATATAAGATTTCAAAACGATTTTAATCTTAAAAATTCAATATTTTTTTTATCGAGTCCAATCTCGAATATTTTAAAGTATCAAATTTCTTATCGTTTTAAATCCAAATTTTAATAATTTTATATACGATATCTTATTTAGAGTCCAATTTTTTTATCATTTTAGTCCAATATACCCAAATCCAATTAGCCCAAAACTATTGTAGCCCAAATTCTTGGCCCAATTATTTCCTAGGTTTCTGTGCCCTAAATCTACTGTTAATTCACTGTTCAATCACCCTCACAACTGACCTCATAGCAGCCATCAGCATCTCTACACGGCCTCCTCAACACAGCAGCAACTGGATAAGAATTTACCGCCATCTTCCTTCAAATTTGTTCAATAATCAACTGATAATTTCACACAATCATCACCATCACACCCAGCCGATATCCTCCAACCTCGAACCACTTTGCATATACAGAAACTCAGTTTCAACAAACCACCACCCTCACTGATTTCACACAAACTGCAAGCTGTAACTCAACATCCATCCTACAATCGAGCCACCACCGCCACACCAACCTCACTAAGTCAACATCCATCCCACAGTCGAGCCACCACCACCACACCAACCTCGCTATCTCAACATCAAACCACCACCAAAACCAAGAAATCATAAAACCCAAACACTTACCTCAATTCCACACCCGTTTTTGGCCGGATTTCTGCCGAAAACACCCAAGAAATTAGAACTCCTAGCCTCAAGTTACTCTTAGTCGACACACCAAAAAATCCCCAATCTCCTCCACCCGTCGGCGTCACCTCACGACGACAGCGCCTCTGACTTTGGCCGTTGAATCGGCCTCTTCCCCTCGCCTCCTCTCGATTCTCTGGTTTGAAATCGTGTGTGTGTGTGAGAGAGAGAGAGAGAGAGAGAGAGAGAGAGAGAGAGATGTTAGATACTTATATTTGTATATATTTAATTTTTGGAAATTATTATTTTAGCCCCAAAGTTTTTACAATTGGTTATTTCAGTCCCTAAGTCTTAGTTACTACAAAACCAGCACACAAATTCCAAAAAGTTTATTTCAGCCCTTAAACTTTTAAATTTCAGTTTTAATACATTTCCAATTAAGTCCCTAAAAGTTTTAATTAGGATTTAGTATCCTAAATTATATTAATTTTGTTCTTGCTAGACGAGGTCGCGGGAAAATTTTAAAGCACGGTAACATCTCATCTGTTCAATTTCAAGAAAATTCTCAAGACTTTGAGGTGGGGTTTACATTTAAGTAATTGTGGTTATTTTGTCCGTGTTAATTCTTGATGTGTGATTTTGATTGTGATATAATGCTTATACATATGAAAACGTTGCTAGGAACCGTAAATAGGTCCGGAATTAAAAGTGGGTCCTTGGGGTTGTCCCACAATGCAAAATTGGTTAAGCACTAATAACATGTTGTCAGGGATCGTAAATAGGTCCGGGATCGTAATTGGGTCCTTGAGAATTCCCACAGTACATATTTCTACAGTATGTTGTATTGGTATTATATTCATCACTTGATTTCATATTTAGACTTAACTTGGACTGATTGTTGTATCTCCACTGAGTATAATGCGTTATGCTCATCCGAATATTTTCCACCCTTTCAGGTTAAGGAGCTCGGTAAGGCAAGGCAATGAGTGGGGCAATCTTGATTAAATAATAGACCATTTAATTTATAAGTTTGAAACAAGTATTTTAATACCTAGTTTCCATTTGGACAATTAAATATCAAATTTTAGTATTCTTGCAAATGTTGGTACTTGCTTATCATATTTGGTATTGACACTCGGATATGAGTAAATTATTCAAAGGACGTTTCCGCATTTTGTTCTAATTTCCTATAGTATTAAAATATATATATACCTACGCATTTTGACGTCTATTGAAAATATTTATTTACAGGATATTTTGACTTAAGTAGCGCCTTGAGTTAATAGAGAATTTGGGGCATTACAGAAGATATGCTAGACGTAGCTATGAAGGTGGAGCGGCAATTGAAGAGAAAGGGGACAACAAGGAATACACCGGGTCATAACTCATCTTGGAGATCGAAATGGGATGATGATGGAGGTGATGTGGCTGTTACAACTGGTAAAACCGAACCACCAAGGGGAAAGGAAGAAGCTGTTAGCAAGGTCCTACCAATGGCGGAACCACAACATTCTAGGAGTCGGGATATTAAGTGTTTCAACTTCTTGAGATGGAGGCACATTGCTTCTTAATGCCCTAACTGACGAGCCATGATCTTGAGTGCCAATGGGGAAGTGGTAAGTGAGAGTGATGGGGACATAGACCTCATACTATTCGGATGAGGAGGTGGAGGTGGAGAGGTGGTGAAGAGATGGAGAGTACGGTGTTCCTAGTTGTCATGAGGTGGTGGTGATTCTGCGACGATGGTTTGGCAACAGTGGTGGTGGTTTTGGCGTGCCGAAAGCCGCAAGTGTTGGTGGTGGTCACCAATTATTTGGTCGACTGTGACCATTAAATTGGTTAATTTGGTGGTGGTGTTGTGGCGGCAGTCGTGGTGGTGTAGTGCTGTGACCAAGTATTGGATTGGGGTCAGAGTCGAGGTGGTGTTGTTGGCGGCGGCGACGGTGTTGTGGCGGATGGGATAGTGTTTGTGACCAAGTATTGGATGGAGATTGGGGTCGGGTTTGGTGAATGTGACCAACTATTTGGTTGGTTGTAACTAACTTTCAAACTGTGACCATAAAATTCGACAATCTGTGCAAGAAATCTGAAACATGCCCTAAATCTCCTTAGGCCAGAATAGGGTATTTTTTAGTTATAACAAGTTTGTAGGGCACTTTAATCTCTAGTTATATAAAATATATCCCATTTCTCATCGTTTATCATCCTTGACAAATATGGATTTTGGAAGTGATAAGTATGTTTTTACACACTTATTTGACACTTTTTGGGACTTGAATATTGATAAAATTGAGTAAATTTCTATGCATAATTCTGTAATTTTTACTTTTGTAGGTTAAAACCCTGAAAAGTAGGAAAACGAAGCTAAATGGAGTAAAAAAAAAGGACTTAAAACGTACAAATTTGTGAAGCTGGATACTAAGGTGCACAAGCCAGAAAGTTGAAGAACTTGAAGTGCAATTTTCAGAGGGCTTGAATGTAATGAAGATCAGAATCTTAAGGACCAAATTGTACGTGATTAAAGTTGAGGGACCTGACATGCAAATATGGAGGGACTGGGCTACAATATCTATTTTTGGCTTGAGCTATGCGGTCGCATAGCTTTGAACATGCGACCGAATAGATAGGGTAGAGACGTCAAAATCATATTTTGGCTGTTCCATGCGACCACATGGGATATAACTATGCGGCCGCATGAAGTTAATTTTGTTAGGCGGTTTAAATTTCGTTTAGATTTTATTTTGGCCCAACTTGCATTATTTTGTGGTTGTTTATTAGTAGATATTTTAGGATATTTGTAGTGTTTAAAGATGTCCTAGAATATCTAATATAGGGGGAGTGAACACAAAAGAATCCATATCTCTTCCTCCTCTCTTCTTGCATCATTTTTCTTTCTTTTTCTTTTCTTTTTACTTAGTAAAATTTTGGTAATTTTTGGGGATTAATCCAAGAGCAACAAAAGAGATTCTACTAAAGGAGTTGGAGAAATATTTGGGAGATTCAAAACCGAGCCAAACTAGGGTTTATTCTATAACTTTGATTTCTCTTAATTATTTTGCTAATATTGAAATGTATTGTATAAAAACTCTCCTTTGTTTACATCTATATAAATGGGCTAAAGTTTATTGTGTTGGAGTTTATGATGTAGTAACTTAATCTAAGTTTCATTAAATTCTTTATATGTTGTGAATGATGCTTTGATTATCAAAATAATGGTGTATTAATTATTGTGTGTGTGGTTCATCATTTACTTGATCAATAGATGACGTGTTTAAGTGGTTAAGGTAATTATTGAGAAATTGTTACACTAACTAGACCAAAATAATTAATGCCCTAAGTTGTGTAGTATACCATTGTTTAGATGTATAGAGATATACATCTACCTTAAGTGACCCTTTGAGTATTCTCACAACAATTTAATACAATTGGTTAAGTGTTAATTGGCATAGAGATATCGTGGGTAGACTTAATCAATTAGGGTAATTTCACTCGAGAGAGGCTATTCATCATAATTGGTTTGATATTAATGAAATAAAGGTTAAGCAAAATCATAAATTCCAACCATGTTTTTCATCCAAATTTATGTTTTATTAGTTTGTAGATTTTTAGTTAATTTCCGAAATCATATGTTTATTGTGTATTTTTTTTTCTATTTATTGTTAGAATTAAAATTGATTAGAGTAGTGTAATTAAAAGTACACATTCCTCATGAGATCGATATTCGGACTCTAAAAGTCCACTGTATTACTTATTCATGACCCGTGCGCTTGCGGTGTAATTTTCAGCGAACAAGTTTTTTGCGCCGTTGTTGGAGAGTGTTTTAATCTAATTACTAGTTTTGTTGTTTCACTTTAACGATTTGTTTTTAATTGTTTTTATTTTTGTGTAATTTGGCTAACTCCCGTATTGCTAATCTATCTTGTGTTTGTAGTTTGTCTCTATACTTTTCAGATATTTGTTTGATTCTAACTTGGTAGAGTAATAAAATGTTTGCACTATCTAGTCTCTACATTGACTCTAGGTTTATGCTTGGAGGTCTAAGATGTGAAATTTGTCCAGCGATGTATTGTATAGGGCAATGTTTGTATTCGTGCACCGATGCCTCAATGTCGAAACTTCTTAGGTTTAGATATTATTTGAAATGCCGAAAACAAGCACTGGACAATTCCAATGAAAGTTACATGCTCGCTAGAGACTATGTACCTAATGATTTCATGAAGACATCAATTTCTCAGGAGATAGTCCTGGGAGATGTTTGAATGAGAGGGTAATTGCAAAGTATTACAATGAACTTGCCAAGTTGGAAGAAAATGACATGTTTGTGGGAGATTACAAATATTGGGATCGATTTCTACAATGGGGGTATATTACACTTGAGAGAGAGTCAATGAGACTGACTTCTCACTGCCCACAGATTTAGATTGCGGAATGATCATTCAATCTGAAGAAATAACAACGGTTGTAGAAGAGTTTAAAGTGAATAATAATTTAATCACAAAGGAACCGATCAAAGGTGTAGGAATCAATGATGATGAAATCAACATATATTCGTCCGACTTCGGTGATTGCATAGAAGTTGATTTTGTGATTAAGTTCGATGAGGAGATGGAAATCTACATTGTCGAGTTTGAATCGGGTGGAATGCGGGCTACATTGAAAAGGGCAAGGTAGAGGTTTGGAGATCCAACGAAGAGTGGATCAAAGCCAAAAGAAGAAAGCTGGACAAGGCATCTAAAGCCTTCTTTAGGTGTCCGTGATTCAACTGCCAAAGTCGAGCTAAAGATTATAAAAAAGCGCTTGTTGGGAGACAACTCAATTTTCTTACTTTATGCTTTTATTTACTTTTATGTATTTTCTTGCTTTTATTTAGTTTTGCTATCATTATTTTTGTAGGAAATTTTTGAAGTCTCACATATCTATGGTTCCTCACAAGTTTGGGGATAATTGGTGTACAAAGAGGTCATTTGCCAAAGTTCATTGAAGGCATCTCAAGTCCAAATCAAGTATTGGCGCATCTTCACAAATATATAACTAGGGAAGTTTCATTATTCCTCTTTCCTTTATCTTGTTCTTTACACATTGAGGACAATGTGTGAATTAAGTTTGGGGGTGAGCCTTGCCGGCTTTTGATGTTAATGATTAGATGTTATGAGCCTTGCCGGCTATTGATATAGTGCTTATATTGGTGATATCGTATTGACATGTTAGATGGCCTTACTGGTTTAGGAATGCTTGATGTTTGAAATTGTTATTGACTCATAAGCTATGCATGACCAGATATGCTACTGGTGCCTAAAATTTTTCGAAAATTGCTTGTCCATGTGATATCCTAAGCTACTTTGAGCACTAGTCATCTAGATGTGGAATTTTTTGGTTTGTTGGAATTTTTTTGCATTGGTAAGAACTTAGGTTGTGAGTTACCTTGAACATTATTTCAACCTATGTCTACTTTTCTTTCACCTTACCATATTGCGAGAAATGTTGAATCAACTAGTTAGTTATTTTCATTGAAGATGGTAGTAACTGAATAGTGTGAACACAAAAGCTAGTGAGCCTTTGAACCTATAGACTGATACATATATTACAGTCTCATTACTTCTTTCATGTGCGACACTCTTCCATGATTTTTCTTATCTAGAACTTGTGTTGATTCTCTTCAAGATCACATTGACACATGTATGCGTGAATAATACATGTTTTATTAGTTTGTAGATTTTTAGTTAATTTCCGAAATCATATGTTTATTGTGTATTTTTTTTCTATTTATTGTGAGAATTAAAATTGATTAAAGTAGTGTAATTAAAAGAATACATTTCTCGTGGGATCGATATTCGGATTCTAAAAGTTCACTGTATTACTTGTTCACAACTCGTGTGCTTGTGGTGTAATTTTCAGTGAACAGGAAGTAATGGGGTCGGTGGATGATCGAAGGGTATTATAGGTAAAAAAAGTTGGAAATTTGGAAAAAAAATTGACTAAACACAAGTTTTCAAGGGGTTGAGTGCGTTTTAAATTTTTTTTCATGTTGTTGTACTCTTTATAACCCATTTAACTTGTTGGGCACGAAAAATGAGGTTTTTGGTGTCGGGATGTGTTGAGGATCGAAAAAAGCGTAAAACTGGCCAATAGGTTGTTCTGACAGTCCATGCGGTTGCATGGACTAACCTGAGCCAACAGTGGCTTGAGTAAGTTGTTTCATGTGGTCGCATGGTGTAAAATTAAAAAAAAAAAATTGGCTGGGTCTTTAAAATAGAGCCTGGATGCCCATCCCTCAGTTACAACATTTCTCGACATGACAAAACCCGAAAATCTCCCACACTCTTCTTGCTTCTCACGCACACACGACCACAACCTACTTTTCGACACATTCATCAACCACATCCTTCATCTATCCCAAACTCATCAACATCAAGGTATGGTTTTGACTTCTCTTCTCCCTTCTCTCTTGGTTTGTTTCCATTTATTTTGACTCAAATTCTTGCTTGATTAAGGAGAATGGGCATAGGTAGGTGTTGGATTAATGGGTGTTAATGGGTGAACATTATGTGTTACAACTTTTGGCATTCAATACCTAATCCTTCTCCCATTGTGAAGAAATTTCTATGCGTTCCAAGTGTTCGATAAAATGCCTAACTGATGTAATTTGTGCATTTTCGAGTTTTGTGTATTGGGGGCTGACCCTACACGTATTGTGATGTGTTTCTTGTGTTATGTCACGAGCAATTGGATCATTTACCACACAAACACCACTTGACACACTTAGGCACAAACATAGTAGGCACATTACATCTCACGTCACCAACTTCGGCCATCGGGTTTTATATCCAAACAAAGTCCAAATGACCTACATTTTTGATATGTGGTAGAGCACATTGCATACTTTTATATGCCTAGAGGATGCTTAGGAAAATTTTGATTTTTCTCGACAGTATCCGAGGGTGAACATGCCAGTCGAACATGCACAATTTTTGGGAATTTGACAATTTAGGTTCAATATGGGTTGTCCATTACATGTTATCTCTTATGTGCTCATACATATGATTTGTTGCGCATTTCATTACATGTGGCTCGGTAATGTCACGTCGTGTCTAGGCTCACATCACCCATGTCATCCACTTTGTCCATCGGTTTCTCAACCCATATAACATTCAAATAACTTGCATTTTGGATATGTGCTAGAATAGTATGCTTACTTTCATATGCCAAGACAATGCTCGAGAAAAATTCGATTTTTCTCGACGGTCCCCATAGGTGAAAGACCTTGGTCAACCATGAGTGAAAATTTAAGAAATGCATCAATTCAATTTCTTTTGGGTTTCTATGCTATATTTTGGTATATTTTAAGAATATAACCCCCATTTTTCACACATTCTAGGTGATTATGGTATTGTAACTTCACTTTGGACATCATGTGCACTAATTAGTAATTACTTGTGTGCTTGCATAGCAGCAAGTTTGGGAGGTTTTTGTGCTTCTCATTCCATATCTATTATATTTGCTTCGTAACAACTGGTACTGAGCGTATATAGAAGTCTAAAATGGGTTTTAGGATATTTCTAAATTCAGAGACTTCAGCTTAGTACTCAGATACGGTACTCTTAAAGGTAAGAGCGTTTGTATACCTAACTGATTTTGATATTTTTGGTGCATGCTTATATTTATTCGTTGTGATTCATTCATTATTACATACATCACATTTTTGTATTTGCTTTATAGGTAGTTGGTTCATGTGTGTGCATCTTCATTTGGTTTTTATTGTTGACACATGTATATTTTTTTTATTTTGGGTGTTGAGCATTCATTGAAAAAAACCTGGGGAGGTTTTTTAAACTATAGCATGATTATAATATACTTGAACTTGTGTGTTGTGACTAAGTATGAATTTAATTGATGCATTGTAGCATATTTTCCATTATTTTTTTAGGTTTTTTATGGAGTACTTAGTATAAGTTTCTTCATATACCATCCGCACTGTACATACTATGATATTGTGAGTGATATTTGAACGTATGTGTGAGATTTGGGGTGACAGTCACATTTTGGTAAGGTGACTTTGAACATGAATTGACCTTATTTTAGTAGACCTAAACTCAACATTTGACTCGAGCAATTAAGTCTGAGGGGTTTCTCATAACCTCGTGTTCAATTGATTTGGGTTAACCGACCTAAAGCTTGTTACGGTGTCATTTTAGTCGTTTAATGGAGCCTGCACATAAGATGTGAAAAATTGATGAGAAAATGATGAGCTTAAAAATTTAGAAGTTGCCTAGGATATATGGACTCTTAAGGTGACTGTGATCTTGTTACATGAGCGTATGATTTCTATGGGTGCTTTTTAATTATTAATCTCAAAATTTGTTGAGATAAAATATAATTTTGTGAGTGAGTTGAATTCTTTAAAATATTAACTTAATCCGAAACAAAGGAGATTTTATCAACTTACAAAGGAAGGAACCTATCATAAAATTCCTTTTTTTTTTTTTTTTTTTTTTTTTCCCTTTTTTGTGGGTATATCTTTATATCTTTATCTGTAAGCTCCATTTTTTAGAAGCCAGAGACGTTTTTTAAGTTATAAAGTTGTTACGATAGAACTATGATAAAATCGAGCAGAACTTGAAATCAAAGAATAATTTTGAAGTTGTCGTAACTTGATAAATTATATAGCGCGGGAAATTTTTATCAACTTATTTCATGTGTGAAGAAGAGTTTTTTTAAAATCAAACTCATTCTTTGGGTTCTAAAGGAGGTACGATAAAAACAGCATATAAATCGAGAATAGCCTATAAACTATCCATTTTTCGAACTTGTCATAATTTGATGAATTATATAACGCCAAAAAACTCTATCAGCATACTTTTACATGTGAAAATTTGATTTTTAGAATCCACACATGTTCTTTAAGTTATAAAGTCGTTAAGATAAAAACTACGAGAAAATCGAATAGAACCTAAAAAAAATACTTCGAAGTTGTCGTAATTTGATAAATTATACATCGCTGGAAATTTTGATCAACTTATTTCATATTCGAAGGTTTTTTTGAATTTTATAGTGCTAATCAATTTAATCCGAAACAAAGGAGATTTTATCAACTTATTGATCTGAAATGTGTGTTCTAACGACCTTAACATTCAAAATTGTTACACTAGTTTATGGTATATGTACAAATCATTAAAAATATTAGTCCAAAATTGAAACGTACAAATATTTCCTTGAGGATTATGGTATCTTTTCCGAAGATTTTTAAAACAAGGGAATTTACTAGTTTATTTTGTTTGACTCTAAGTTACGAAATATATACAATAACATCTTTCTGAAAAATCAAGTAAAGTTATGAAATATTGCTCATCCCTATGAGTTTGATGAAGAAAAAGATACCTCCAAACTTATGTCTTGGGTTCTCTATTTATAGGCCTTTTTACATATCCACATGGTACTCATCCTTTCAAGTTAGGAGAATATATGAACGTCTCATGCTCTTGATGTGGACAATACTCAGTTGATTATTTTAACTAAGAAGATCAATCGATCTAATGTTCTCTAGTTTGCAAGGCTGATCAATCATCTAGGTAAATTGTAAGGCTCAAACACCTAACCCTAGTGTTTTATGTTATAATTAGAAGAAAACTCTTGAGCTACTAGAATTATAAAATTATCAGAAATTGAAGGCATGGTAACTGGCTTGTTTTATCTGCATATTATAAATAGTAGTGGCACATTCTCAACTCTGTCAAGCACAAGTCCATGGTAGGACAAGTATATGCCATAACATAATTTTGTGCTATTTAAAAAGACAATATTTCATCATTTCATTGATCCCAAATCAAAGGAATTGTACACACACACACGATTGTTCTCCTAAGCATTGGGTGACATGGCACAATAATTTATGTGGTGGAAGATGATGGTGAGTCCCAAAAAAATGGTTAGATTTGTTGGTAATAATGTATGCCATGTGGTGGGTAGCTTGACTCATAGAAATTTACTTTCAAACTTGATAAATCAATACTCACATCCCTTGCATAGCTTCAACAATAATTGTTTGAGCCTTATTTTTAGGGTTAATAGATTTTGAAATAGTAATATTTTGAAGAATGTGTGTTGACAAGTAAGGAAAGGTTTTGACTTTCAGTGTAAAGTTGTTTTATTGAGAAAATATATGTTTGAAAATCAATATGGGAAAAAAAAATGAGTTTTTGAAGAATGGGGATCAAACGGATGTAAGTATTATATAACTTTTTTATAAAAAAAATAAAAAAAATAAATTGAATGCTCCATGCTCTTAAAGATTGTTTTGCCCTTAGATCTAGATTGAAGTTCGATTTTGCACAAATCCATTTTCAATATCATACATGATATCACAAATGTACATGAATGTGTTTACAATAAGAGAAAGGTATTCCACAGGAAAGAGAAGTGTCTCAAGACTTTGGTCAGCTAAAAGAATATGGAAAAAGAAAAATGAAAATTAATATTTCAAATTAAATTAATTGAAAACAACAAGATTAATGATAAAAATAATAACAACACTTACGAGAAAAAAGGCGAAGAACATCCAAACAAAATTAGCCGTTGATATGGGAATGAATGATTTTCATGTTGTTGGACGGGTACTCTTAAAATGACAACATTTCGAAGTAGAGTAACTCAAACTCTAATGAAACTGACATATATTTTTATTTTTATTCGAGGTGGGATTGATCAAAACAGGCTCAAGCAATTCGAAAAGGCTAGGCGGATTTTATTTCAAGGGGTCTTGGTCACAAATAATATTTCATATTCATATCTTTTATAGTTATTAAGCCAGTAAATCAAAATCACGAATTCATTATTTTCCATTTTAAACCTCTAATAAACAAAACTATGAATGAAAATAAGTGGATTCAACGCTGTTTGAGTTTGGACGTTGGAATTTTTTCTTGTTAGTACCTAGAGGGCTATTCCTCTAGTTTTTTGTCGTTGTCTTGTCTATGTAGGGGGGCCCGTCCTCCGCATAGTTTCTATGGTCTGGGGTATGCCTCTGTGCTTTTGTACATGATTTACTTTTGGTTATAATCCACTTACCTTAACCAAAAAAAAAACTAGGTTTCTTTTTCCTTGCCTCGTGAAGGCCAATTAGTACAATTTTGTTGCATTTTGTTTCTAAAAGGTGTATGGTAAACAATTTTTGAGATATTAATTAAAAAGTACACATAGAAATCATACGCTCATGTAACAAAATCATAGTGATGGTGATAATATTGAGGGCTGCTGCCACCCCCTAGACGTACATGGGGTTGTTTGTAGTGATTGTAACCCCTCAGTCCTTGATTCTTGTTTCAAACAATCATTTGGTCAAGGTTCATCATTTGATTTTAGCTTTCTAGGGGTTCGCGTCAAATCTTGCTTGAATTTCAGGGTAAATCCTACAACGGGGTTCACATCAATGATTAGATGAAGTCCAATTTAGATGCCTCGTAATGAGCTATCGACAAAAAAGAGCAACTTTAGAGTTAATCAAAACTCTATCCAATCTTTTCATGACCCGACTATTGGTTAAATTATACCTAATCCCAGAAAAAACCAACATCCTTTAACTTGCAATCCAACATCATATCAGAGAAAGCGTTGGAACACAAATCACGAGTGTTGTGACCAGTACGCTCACCATCATGTGATGTGCTCTCCACATCTAACCGTGCAGACCTTAGGGATTGGATAGATGCCTCAACATTCTGATGATAAAGAGGGATGAGTTCACATACAATATTTGCCTAGTAAGAACTGAGCCTAATGAGAACTCTGCGACGGAACAACCAACAAAGCTTCGTAGAGAAAGTGTCCACGACATCCTGTAGTCTCCTGAAGCCTAGGTTGCCCTCATTTGTTGGAAGGCAAATCTCCTTCCAACTCCTCCAGTGTAGTCGACGTGCCTGTTCCTTAGAATCTCATAGGAACCGTGCAAAGATGCTTTCCAAATTTTTCAATACAACCTTGGGAGGCCACATAATCTGAAAAAGATAGTGGTAGAGTTGATCGTACAAATCTCAATAGAGTAATTCGACTATTTCTCGCCAAACTGTCAGGGGCCCTCCTGATAGACTATTTCTGGCCATTGGCGAATATGATCAATTTCGTCAGCAACAGAAATGGGCGAGACTAGAGTGTTGCCTCCATGCCGATATTGCATACCTCAGAATGAAAACTCCGAGGGAGAAGAAGAGAAATAGCTCACAGCAATAATGAACAAGGAAGGTGAGATGGATTGATGATCTGAGCCCATGCGAGGATGGAATGAAACGGCCATTCAGAAGAACTGAGAACTGACAATACCGAAATGCACCGTCTGATCCTATCAATCCACAACTGATCAAATCCAAACGCCTCCAGTATAGAATTAATGAATCTCCAATCCATGAGGTCGTATGCCTTAGCCATGTCGTATTTCAGGATAGATTCCTCCGTCGCACTTTGTCATCCAAAGAATGGAGAAGTTCCCGAGTCAATAATGCATTATCCCATATAAGGCGACCGGGGTTAAAACCACTATGTTGAGGGGAGATAATATGGGGCAATAATGAACTCAATCTGGCGTCCAATAACTTTGCGATCAGCTTATTGAAAACTGCACAAAGGCCGACGGGTCTAAAATTTGAACATTGGGAAGCATTCTCCCTTTTTGGGAGCAAAACAATAGAGGTAACGACAAAATCGTGAGGCAGATGTCCACCTTCAAAGATATCAATAACAGCATTATAAACATCTTCCTTTATGATACCCTATTTCCACATTAATCCATTGAAATTAGATCCAAAAATAATCATATACATCAAGCATATAATGGTAAAGGATCACACCGATAAGGGATTTGAAATTGAAATTCAATAAATACTTCAATTGTTCAATGGAGAAAAAATGATTGAATCCATGAAAATCTAATATAAAATAAACCAACTTCAAAATATATCCATAAGAATAAGAAATCGAAATTCCAGAATTATTTGACAATAAAGAGCATGTTAAATGAATGAAAAGGTGTTAAAATCCTCAAACCCGATTGAGATCCTTCCTTGCTTCACCAAAGAGATTAGCCTTCCATGGAGTTGTTGAGGCCAAGAGATGTTTGAGAGGTCTAGGAGATCAAGAATGGTCGAAATCCCTCTTCTGGTCGACTTTAGGGTGAGAAAAACGCTTCCAAAAACTTTTCATAGTTGATTTGGTTGATTTCCGGAAATAAAAGATTTTAGGTTCGATTTATACCTATGCGACCGCATGGTATAAATCCATGCGGTCGCATGGAACAAAGTAATTCAACCTTGAGGCTCTCGGGAATAGCAATGCGGCCGCATCGATTTATAATTATGCGGCCGCATCGATTTATAATTATGCGGCCGCATGGTTTTGCCAATTTTTCGCCGGACAGCTTTCAGTGTTTTAGTCATATTTTTTTCTCTCGATATCCGATTGAGGTGATTCAAAGTTTGTTGAAAAGAGGACTCGATGGGCTACAACTTTCATTCATATGTCGAATTCCAATTCGATCTTATACCATATGAAAATGATCTAAATATGAGACTGAAAATCGATGCAAAACTTTTCAGCATATGTGATGACGTTTTGGCTATATTTCATCCCCTCGACTTCTTTCCTCATCCAATTGATGCCGAACACCCTTAAATCTTCATATCTTCATTCTTCCTTCCGAGTTATCTTTTGGTATTTGTAATTTGGTCCTTGAACTTTTGTTTCTTCCATTTTGATCTCTTTTCACTTGTTTCTTCCATTTTTTACCTGTTTCACCCATTTGCCACCTAAACCAAGATATAGAAATATTTAGTGCATTTCGGTGTCGAATAATCATATAAATGAAAATATTAAAGGATGAAAAACGTAACAATGTGCTATTATCACACCCCCCAACTTGCTTATTGCTAGTCCCTAGCAATTTAATGCAAAACGAAACAATCAAAGACTAGTCAACGTCGCAAGTCAAATTATCAAGTTCTAAGTTACCACAATGCATGCTCTTTTCAAACTCAACACCACAAAGAAATCAATAGTGTCATGATCACCAAAATGTCAAAAACACATGCCAAATGTGTAAGTGTGTGTCAAGCCATAACCATCTTACCGCTAACCCTAACACATGCAACATCAAGTATATCTCGAGTTAAAGATTCAGCTCCATAACTCACGGGTATCAAAGTGTTTAGTACGGGATTTCTCTCTATGGAGCTGAGAATAAGATACGCTCAAATATGGAGGATTAAATATTCATGAACAGGCAACGAGCAAACATTGATCTTATGATAGGCATACTGTCAAATGAGAGTTCATCAACTTCTTATCACAAACCCACTTGATCTTATGGTTGTAATGAGGTTTAGGTTGGGATATACGAAATGAAAGGCGTAATGAATCAAAACTTCCAAGCACATAGTCAGGTATTTCATTATGCATTTCAATAGATTTCATCGTTTAACCAATACATTTCCCAACATTCTCATCAACAAATCAGTCGTCATTTTTCATCACATTTTTTTTCTTTTTTCAACATTACTCTTCTCGAATGAAGTTTCATTACCTACTATACACTTTATGTTGTATTCCAATGTGTAAAGGTATGGAATAACATAGTTGCATAAAAGAAAAGGCTCTATATGTGTATTGGCTCAAAGTGGCAACTAGAGGGCTGCAGATTAGCTTGAAAAGTATCCTAAGTTGACTATTATCATTTCCCAAGTATAATCCATCATCTTACCACGGACCATGTAATGTTATGCTCAAAAGTAGTTTCCAGTTCACAAAATCAATGCATGCTCATCATATTTTTAGTGTATTACACTCTTAATACTCACCAATTCTCTCACATAAAAATTTCAACTAGAGACTTCTCTAGCTACATGTGTTAAATAACCATCTTACCACAAGGCTTGTATGCATAAAAATAATTCGGCAAGTGTCTTGACATCTAGACTTTCATAACAAAATTAACTCCTAGTGGCATATTTTGTCATTCAAGGGCAAAACATGCAACAAATCAGAGACTTAAGAGAAAAAAAATTAAACCAATCATGACAAATTCAACAAGGGTACATGATAATCATGGTAGAATCCAAAGTAACTCTCCCCTAACTAAATATTGCATTGTCCTCAATGCATAAACATGAATACTAAATAGGGAAGGAAAGATATCACCTGGAGGTGGATGTGAGTCAACATAAGCACGAAGAAAGGTGAACCTGGAAGTTCTCAATAAGATGGTAATGCAAGAAAAAGAACAAAAAGAACAAAAATATGAATGCAAAAATTAAAAGAAAAGAAAGGAATGAACTTCTCTTGGGTTGCCTCCCAAGCAGCGCCTTTGTTTATCGTCGTTGGCTCGATCTAATGTTCCCATTTTTAGCCCGCATCTAGCCAGGGCGATCCCAAGTTTCCTTGCAGTGCATTAAACTCATTGCCCATAACCATCGATGCAGCTCCTCTGCCTCCATCTAATACATGTGTGGGGTGACTAGGAGAGGGCTTGAAATTTGTAGTGGGGGCCTGCAACATAGAAGGTAGAGTCCTCTTGTTAGAAACTGGTGATGTAAAATAAGAACTATTACCTGTCTCGTGATCTGTCCTCTCCATGATGTCCAAACCATCTGGTTCTGAAAATTCCTGTGCTGGTCCAAGGAACATATTATCGGCTACCTCTTGTGTGAGTGTGTCAATCATGTGAGTTTGTTGACACTCATCATCTTCCTCTAGCTGCTTGGTGATATGAAAAATGTTGACTTCTAGAGTCATATTCCCAAAGGATAATTTCATGAGACCATTTCTACAATTAATCAAAGCATTAGCAGTAGCAAGAAATGGTCTACCAAGAATGATAGGAATTTTAGAAGCAACGCTCACATTAGCTTTTACATCCACGACCAAGAAATCAACGGGGTAGTAAAATTTATCAATTTGAACTAAGACATCTTCAATTACTCCCCTAGGTTTAATAGTGGACCTATCAGCTAATTGTAGGACAACAGAGGTAGGCTTCATCTCACCTAATCCTAGCTGCGAGTAAATTTCATAAGGCATGAGATTGACACTAGCCCCTAGATCAAGAAGGGCTTGTCCAATCTCATGGTTCCCAATGATGCAAGAGACAGTAGGACAACCGGGATCCTTATACTTTGGTGGGGTCCTCTGCTCGATCACGGCACTCACGTGCTCAGTTAAGAAAGCGGTTTTCTTGACATGATGTTTTCTTTTGACAGTGCATAAATCCTTAAGGACTTTAGCATAAGCAGGAACCTATGAAATCACATGCAAGAAAGGCAGATTGATCTTTACTTGCTTTAGGTGCTCTAGGATCTCGCTATGATGGCTAGCAGATTTCGAGGTGGACTTTAGAGCTTGAGGGAAAGGTACTCTAGTAGGAATTTCTACTACCTCCTCACTAGGGGCACTCTCCTCAGAATTTCTAGAATTTTTTTCCTTTTCCCCAGACTCCCTAGACTTGATGATTGGTTCTATAACTTTGCCAGATCCAGTGGTGATGGCATTGACTTCCTTAAAGTTATTCCCTTCTGAACCTGCGGTCTGAGCCATGTGTTGTCCCTTAGGGTTTGGCTGAGGTTGAGTTGGGAATTTGCCACGCTCCCCTACAGTTAGGGCATTGGTTAATTTGGACATGTGGCTTTTCATTTCCTTGTTATCCTCAACAACCTGATTGATCATGATTTCAAACTTTTGATTGGTTTTACCCTGAGCCTTTATAAAAGCATGTAAGGTGTCTTCCAAAGAGTTCCTAGAGGTTGTAGGTTGCTGGTTGTCAGACTTCCAGCTGAAATTGGGATGATTTCGCCACCCTTTATTGTAGGTTTCAGAAAAGGGGGCGTATGGCTTTTGGTACATGCCTAAAGCATTACAGTGTTCCTCATACACTCCTCTCATCTCAGCGTAAGTGGCACACTCTTGCGCTGGGTGTTCGCTTCCTCCACACACAAAACAATTTCCACTAGACTCAACGCGGGATGCACTATATACAGATTTCGAGTCTCTCGCACGTAAGGCTTCAAGTTCTTTAGTTAGGGCTTCTACCTTTGCCCTAAGGCTATCCTCCTCCCTAAGATGATAAATACCTGTGCTAGGGGGGTTATTTGTGGGTCGTGACCTATTAGTACTCTCAACAGCACTAGGTCCAGTCCAAGTATGGGCTTTTTCAGCTACTTCATCTAAATATCCTATGGCATCATCTGGATCTTTCTATAGGAACTCACCATTACACATCATCTCTACAAACTGGCGCTCCCTAGGTGTCAACTCTTCATAGAAATAGCTCACAATGCGCCAGCTCTCATAACCATGGTGGGGACAAAGGGCTTGCAACTCTTTGTATCTTTCCCACGCTTGGTATAGGGTTTCACTATCCTTTTGGGCAAAGGAATTGATTTTCTTTTTCAAGGCACTAGTCTTATGATGTGGAAAGTATTTACCAAAGAATGCCTGAGTCATTTCAGCCCAAGTTCCAAGAATACAACCAGCTCTTCGCCCTTTCCTTTAGAGAAAATGGGAAGAATTTAAGCCTAATTGCATCCATTGTACCATGTCGATTGTGAAAGGTCGCTACTACCTCTTCAAACTCCCTAACATGCACATACGGGTTCTCATTCTCAAGTCCATGAAAATTGGGAAGAAGTTGGATCATTCCTGGTTTAAAGTCTACCCGTGGCATATTAGGTGGAAACATGATACATGATGGTGTAGATGTGCGTGTGGGGTGTAAGTAATCATGCAAAGTTCTGTAAGGTGCATCATGCTCACTATCAGACATTGTGTTATGTGATGGTGGTCGTGGCAATAGATGCAGTGTCAAAAATAGGGTTAGGAAGAGATTCAAACACTGGACGAAGTCTGTCGGTAGAGCTTCCTATATCGCCTCGATCCCTGCTCATAAACACAAGGAAAAGAAGAAGAAGAAAAAAAAAATGGAACTATGTGAAAAACTAGGGAAAATAACAAGAGAAAATAAACTAATAAAACAAAAAAAAATGAAAATGAATAAGGGAACGAAATCACCCTTTTGGTAGAAGATCCTTCAATTTGTTGTACCGTCTCCCCGACAACGGCGCCAAAATTTGATTACGCCCAAAGTGTTACGAGGTGTTGTAGTGTAGCTTTGGGGTATCGTATCCACAGGGAGATGGAAAATTATTCAAAGGTTCTAAAATGGGTGATCTATCATTTTAAATTGTAGGAAAGTTCGGTTGTTGATCAAACAAGTTGGTCTCAAAATTATGAACTAAAATTCAATAGATTAAGGTAGTGAAGCTTTGGAATTCACTCTCTCGGGTTGGATCAATCAACAGTAGTCATTCATGCATCTTACCAAAACTCTAGGCTCCTATAGTAAATTCTCACGCTAATCTAAAGTTTAATTGAAATTATGATTTAATAAATATTCGATCAAACAATAGAAAGAGCATGACTAATTCTACGAAAAATCCAATAAGAATTAAACCATTTTCAAGACCAATTTATAAATTGGACTCTATCGAACACACTCTAAATTGGACTTCGTCTAATCGTTCTCCTGTGATTCCACAGTGGACATCTGACGATGATTTAGGATCCAGATCCTTTCGATTCATTAATGTGAGGACTAAGCACCAAGATTTCTTAACCTTCGTCACTCAGAAGTAGTCACTCCCTACTCATCTTAAGGGGATGGCTGTTCTCCGGGAGAAATTTTTTAGTTGAAATAGGGTCTGTGTTGGGGGAATCGACGAGCATTCGGCGATATTTTCGAGCGAGTGATGGACGCTGAAAGGATGGTCGACTCGGTAGATATTGATTTTGTGGGTTACCCTGCAACGAATTTATTGCAGCGGGCACAGGCTGATCTGAACTAAACTTTATCTATTGAGGAGGGCATCTGGAAGCAAAAGATCGGTTCACGTTGGGTGTGTGAGCGGGACCACAACACCCGATACTTTCATGCAATGGTTCAGGGACGTCGGACCAGATCCCGTATCAGAACTGCTAGGACTCAGTCGAGAGAATCTTAACTTCTGCTGCTGACATTCAAAGTTCGGCTATATAATTTTTTTCAGGACCTATTATCTGCTCATTCACTGCCCTTGGATCCCATCGGTCCAAACATCATACCCAGGCGATGGACGGAGACATACAATATCGCACTCAATTATCTTTCCTTGATTCACGACGTGCGAGAGGCGGTTTTCAGTGATTATGGTAATAGTGTCGCAGGCCTAGATTTATTTCCATCACTATTCTTCCAACATTGTTAGGATATCCTAAAGGAATATGTTTAGAATGCAGTTACTGATTTCTTTGAACGTGGACATCTGCCTCGCGATTTTGTCGTTACCCCAATTGTTTTGCTCCCAAAAAGGGAGAATGCTTCCCAGTGTTCAAATTTTAGACCCGTCGGCCTTTGTGCAGTTTTCAATAAGCTGATCGCAAAGTTATTGGACGCCAGATTGAGTTCCTAATTGCCCCATATTATCTCCCCTCAACAGAGTGGTTTTAACCCCGGTCGCCTCATATGGGATAATGCGTTATTGACTCGGGAGCTTCTCCATACTTTGGATGATAAAGTGCGACGGAGGAATCTATCCTGAAATTTGACATGGCTAAGGCATACGACCTCAAGGATTGGAGATTCATTAATTCTATACTGGAGGCGTTTGGATTTGATCGGATCAGACGGTGCATTTCGTTATTGTCAGTTCTCAGTGCTTCTGAATGGCCGTTTCAATCCATCCTCCCGTGGGCTCAGATCATCAATCCATCTCACCTTCCTTGTTCACTATTGCTGTGAGCCATTTCTCTTCTTCTCACTCGGAGGTTTCATTTTGAGGTATACGGTATCGGCATGGAGGCAGCACTCTTGTCGCACCCATTTCTGTTGCTGACGAAATTGATCATATTCGCCGATGGCCAGAAATAGACTATCAGGAGGGCCCCTGACTGTTTGGCCGGAAATAGTCGAATTACTCTATTGAGATCAGTACGATCAACTCTACCACTATCGTTTTCAGATTATGTCGCCTCCCAAGAGGTTGTATTGAAAAATTTGGAGAGCATCTTTGCACGGGTCCTATGAGATTCAAAAGAACAGGCACGCCGACTACACTGGAGGAGTTGGAAGGAGATTTGACTTCCAACAAATGAGGGCAACCTAGGCTTCAGGAGACTACAGGATGTCGTGGACACTTTCTCTACGAAGCTTTGTTGGTTGTTCAGTCGCAGAGTTCTCTTTGGGCTCAGTTCTTGCTAGGCAAATATTGTATGTGAACTCATCCCTCTTTATCATCAGAATGTTGAGGCATCTATCCCATCCCTAAGGTCTGCACGGTTAGATGTGGACAGCACATCACATGATGGTGAGCGTACTGGTCACAACACTCGGGATCTGTGTTCTAACGCTTTCTCTTATACGATGTTGGATTGCGGGTCAAAGGATGTTGGTTTTTTCTGGGATTTGGTATAATTTAACCAATGGTCGGGTCATGAAAAGATTGGATAGAGTTTTGATTAACTCTACAGCTGCTGTTTTTTTGTCGATAGCTCGTTACGAGGCATCTAAGGCCCCGTTTGACCCATATTTTCATTTTCATTCTCATTCTTCTACTCATTGTCAACCAAACATTCTTCAATAAAATAATATTTTCCATCACATCAATAACTTTTCCTTCTTTTTCAACCACACATTTCCTATCATATCACTATTTCAAAATTCATTTTTTCCCAAATAATCTCTATCGAACACACTCTAAATTGGACTTCGTCTAATCGTTCTCCTGTACTTCTACAGTGGACATCTGACGATGATTTAGGATCCAGATCCTTTCGATTCATTAATGTGTGGACTAAGCACCAAGATTTCTTAACCTTCGTCACTCAGAAGTAGTCACTCCCTACTCATCTTAAGGGGATGGCTGTTCTCCGGGAGAAATTTTTTAGTTGAAATAGGGTCTGTGTTGGGGGAATCGACGAGCATTCGGCGATATTTTCGAGCGAGTGATGGACGCTGAAAGGATGGTCGACTCGGTAGATATTGATTTTGTGGGTTACCCTGCAACGAATTTATTGCAGCGGGCACAGGCTGATCTGAACTAAACTTTATCTATTGAGGAGGGCATCTGGAAGCAAAAGATCGGTTCACGTTGGGTGTGTGAGCGGGACCACAACACCCGATACTTTCATGCAATGGTTCAGGGACGTCGGACCAGATCCCGTATCAGAACTGCTAGGACTCAGTCGAGAGAATCTTAACTTCTGCTGCTGACATTCAAAGTTCGGCTATATAATTTTTTTCAGGACCTATTATCTGCTCATTCACTGCCCTTGGATCCCATCGGTCCAAACATCATACCCAGGCGATGGACGGAGGCATACAATATCGCACTCAATTATCTTTCCTTGATTCACGACGTGCGAGAGGCGGTTTTCAGTGATTATGGTAATAGTGTCGCAGGCCTAGATTTATTTCCAACACTATTCTTCCAACATTGTTAGGATATCCTGAAGGAAGATGTTTAGAATGCAGTTATTGATTTCTTTGAACGTGGACATCTGCCTCGCGATTTTGTCGTTACCCCAATTGTTTTGCTCCCAAAAAGGGAGAATGCTTCCCAGTGTTCAAAAATTTTAGACCCGTCGGCCTTTGTGCAGTTTTCAATAAGCTGATCGCAAAGTTATTGGACGCCACATTGAGTTCCTAATTGCCCCATATTATCTCCCCTCAACAGAGTGGTTTTAACCCCGGTCGCCTCATATGGGATAATGCGTTATTGACTCGGGAGCTTCTCCATACTTTGGATGATAAAGTGCGACGGAGGAATCTATCCTGAAATTTGACATGGCTAAGGCATACGACCTCAAGGATTGGAGATTCATTAATTCTATACTGGAGGCGTTTGGATTTGATCGGATCAGACGGTGCATTTCGTTATTGTCAGTTCTCAGTGCTTCTGAATGGCCGTTTCAATCCATCCTCCCGTGGGCTCAGATCATCAATCCATCTCACCTTCCTTGTTCACTATTGCTGTGAGCCATTTCTCTTCTTCTCACTCGGAGGTTTCATTTTGAGGTATACGGTATCGGCATGGAGGGCAGCACTCTTGTCGCACCCATTTCTGTTGCTGACGAAATTGATCATATTCGCCGATGGCCAGAAATAGACTATCAGGAGGGCCCCTGACTGTTTGGCCGGAAATAGTCGAATTACTCTATTGAGATCAGTACGATCAACTCTACCACTATCGTTTTCAGATTATGTCGCCTCCCAAGAGGTTGTATTGAAAAATTTGGAGAGCATCTTTGCACGGGTCCTATGAGATTCAAAAGAACAGGCACGCCGACTACACTGGAGGAGTTGGAAGGAGATTTGACTTCCAACAAATGAGGGCAACCTAGGCTTCAGGAGACTACAGGATGTCGTGGACACTTTCTCTACGAAGCTTTGTTGGTTGTTCAGTCGCAGAGTTTCTCTTTGGGCTCAGTTCTTGCTAGGCAAATATTGTATGTGAACTCATCCCTCTTTATCATCAGAATGTTGAGGCATCTATCCCATCCCTAAGGTCTGCACGGTTAGATGTGGACAGCACATCACATGATGGTGAGCGTACTGGTCACAACACTCGGGATCTGTGTTCTAACGCTTTCTCTTATACGATGTTGGATTGCGGGTCAAAGGATGTTGGTTTTTTCTGGGATTTGGTATAATTTAACCAATGGTCGGGTCATGAAAAGATTGGATAGAGTTTTGATTAACTCTACAGCTGCTGTTTTTTGTCGATAGCTCGTTACGAGGCATCTAAGGCCCCGTTTGACCCATATTTTCATTTTCATTCTCATTCTTCTACTCATTGTCAACCAAACATTCTTCAATAAAATAATATTTTCCATCACATCAATAACTTTTCCTTCTTTTTCAACCACACATTTCCTATCATATCACTATTTCAAAATTCATTTTTCCCAAATAATCTCTATCGAACACACTCTAAATTGGACTTCGTCTAATCGTTCTCCTGTACTTCTACAGTGGACATCTGACGATGATTTAGGATCCAGATCCTTTCGATTCATTAATGTGTGGACTAAGCACCAAGATTTCTTAACCTTCGTCACTCAGAAGTAGTCACTCCCTACTCATCTTAAGGGGATGGCTGTTCTCCGGGAGAAATTTTTTAGTTGAAATAGGGTCTGTGTTGGGGGAATCGACGAGCATTCGGCGATATTTTCGAGCGAGTGATGGACGCTGAAAGGATGGTCGACTCGGTAGATATTGATTTTGTGGGTTACCCTGCAACGAATTTATTGCAGCGGGCACAGGCTGATCTGAACTAAACTTTATCTATTGAGGAGGGCATCTGGAAGCAAAAGATCGGTTCACGTTGGGTGTGTGAGCGGGACCACAACACCCGATACTTTCATGCAATGGTTCAGGGACGTCGGACCAGATCCCGTATCAGAACTGCTAGGACTCAGTCGAGAGAATCTTAACTTCTGCTGCTGACATTCAAAGTTCGGCTATATAATTTTTTTCAGGACCTATTATCTGCTCATTCACTGCCCTTGGATCCCATCGGTCCAAACATCATACCCAGGCGATGGACGGAGACACACAATATCGCACTCAATTATCTTTCCTTGATTCACGACGTGCGAGAGGCGGTTTTCAGTGATTATGGTAATAGTGTCGCAGGCCTAGATTTATTTCCATCACTATTCTTCCAACATTGTTAGGATATCCTAAAGGAATATGTTTAGAATGCAGTTACTGATTTCTTTGAACGTGGACATCTGCCTCGCGATTTTGTCGTTACCCCAATTGTTTTGCTCCCAAAAAGGGAGAATGCTTCCCAGTGTTCAAATTTTAGACCCGTCGGCCTTTGTGCAGTTTTCAATAAGCTGATCGCAAAGTTATTGGACGCCACATTGAGTTCCTAATTGCCCCATATTATCTCCCCTCAACAGAGTGGTTTTAACCCCGGTCGCCTCATATGGGATAATGCGTTATTGACTCGGGAGCTTCTCCATACTTTGGATGATAAAGTGCGACGGAGGAATCTATCCTGAAATTTGACATGGCTAAGGCATACGACCTCAAGGATTGGAGATTCATTAATTCTATACTGGAGGCGTTTGGATTTGATCGGATCAGACGGTGCATTTCGTTATTGTCAGTTCTCAGTGCTTCTGAATGGCCGTTTCAATCCATCCTCCCGTGGGCTCAGATCATCAATCCATCTCACCTTCCTTGTTCACTATTGCTGTGAGCCATTTCTCTTCTTCTCACTCGGAGGTTTCATTTTGAGGTATACGGTATCGGCATGGAGGCAGCACTCTTGTCGCACCCATTTCTGTTGCTGACGAAATTGATCATATTCGCCGATGGCCAGAAATAGACTATCAGGAGGGCCCCTGACTGTTTGGCCGGAAATAGTCGAATTACTCTATTGAGATCAGTACGATCAACTCTACCACTATCGTTTTCAGATTATGTCGCCTCCCAAGAGGTTGTATTGAAAAATTTGGAGAGCATCTTTGCACGGGTCCTATGAGATTCAAAAGAACAGGCACGCCGACTACACTGGAGGAGTTGGAAGGAGATTTGACTTCCAACAAATGAGGGCAACCTAGGCTTCAGGAGACTACAGGATGTCGTGGACACTTTCTCTACGAAGCTTTGTTGGTTGTTCAGTCGCAGAGTTCTCTTTGGGCTCAGTTCTTGCTAGGCAAATATTGTATGTGAACTCATCCCTCTTTATCATCAGAATGTTGAGGCATCTATCCCATCCCTAAGGTCTGCACGGTTAGATGTGGACAGCACATCACATGATGGTGAGCGTACTGGTCACAACACTCGTGATCTGTGTTCTAAACGCTTTCTCTTATACGATGTTGGATTGCGGGTCAAAGGATGTTGGTTTTTTCTGGGATTTGGTATAATTTAACCAATGGTCGGGTCATGAAAAGATTGGATAGAGTTTTGATTAACTCTACAGCTGCTGTTTTTTGTCGATAGCTCGTTACGAGGCATCTAAGGCCCCGTTTGACCCATATTTTCATTTTCATTCTCATTCTTCTACTCATTGTCAACCAAACATTCTTCAATAAAATAATATTTTCCATCACATCAATAACTTTTCCTTCTTTTTCAACCACACATTTCCTATCATATCACTATTTCAAAATTCATTTTTCCCAAATAATCTCTATCGAACACACTCTAAATTGGACTTCGTCTAATCGTTCTCCTGTGCTTCTACAGTGGACATCTGACGATGATTTAGGATCCAGATCCTTTCGATTCATTAATGTGTGGACTAAGCACCAAGATTTCTTAACCTTCGTCACTCAGAAGTAGTCACTCCCTACTCATCTTAAGGGGATGGCTGTTCTCCGGGAGAAATTTTTTAGTTGAAATAGGGTCTGTGTTGGGGGAATCGACGAGCATTCGGCAATATTTTCCAGCGAGCGACGGACGCTGAAAGGATGGTCGACTCGGTAGATATTGATTTTGTGGGTTACCCTGCAACGAATTTATTCCAGCGGGCACAGGCTGATTTGAACTAAACTTTATCAATTGAGGAGGGCATCTGGAAGCAAAAGATCGGTTCACGTTGGGTGTGTGAGCGGGACCACAACACCCGATACTTTCATGCAATGGTTCAGGGACGTCGGACCAGATCCCGTATCAGAACTGCTAGGACTCAGTCGAGAGAATCTTAACTTCTGCTGCTGACATTGAAAGTTCGGCTATATAATTTTTTTCAGGACCTATTATCTGCTCATTCACTGCCCTTGGATCCCATCGGTCCAAACATCATACCCAGGCGATGGACGGAGACACACAATATCGCACTCAATTATCTTTCCTTGATTCACGACGTGCGAGAGGCGGTTTTCAGTGATTATGGTAATAGTGTCGCAGGCCTAGATTTATTTCCATCACTATTCTTCCAACATTGTTAGGATATCCTAAAGGAATATGTTTAGAATGCAGTTACTGATTTCTTTGAACGTGGACATCTGCCTCGCGATTTTGTCGTTACCCCAATTGTTTTGCTCCCAAAAAGGGAGAATGCTTCCCAGTGTTCAAATTTTAGACCCGTCGGCCTTTGTGCAGTTTTCAATAAGCTGATCGCAAAGTTATTTGACGCCACATTGAGTTCCTAATTGCCCCATATTATCTCCCCTCAACAGAGTGGTTTTAACCCCGGTCGCCTCATATGGGATAATGCGTTATTGACTGAGCTTCTCCATACTTTGGATGATAAAGTGCGACGGAGGAATCTATCCTGAAATTTGACATGGCTAAGGCATACGACCTCAAGGATTGGAGATTCATTAATTCTATACTGGAGGCGTTTGGATTTGATCGGATCAGACGGTGCATTTCGTTATTGTCAGTTCTCAGTGCTTCTGAATGGCCGTTTCAATCCATCCTCCCGTGGGCTCAGATCATCAATCCATCTCACCTTCCTTGTTCACTATTGCTGTGAGCCATTTCTCTTCTTCTCACTCGGAGGTTTCATTTTGAGGTATACGGTATCGGCATGGAGGCAGCACTCTTGTCGCACCCATTTCTGTTGCTGACGAAATTGATCATATTCGCCGATGGCCATAAATAGACTATCAGGAGGGGCCCCTGACTGTTTGGCCGGAAATAGTCGAATTACTCTATTGAGATCAGTACGATCAACTCTACCACTATCGTTTTCAGATTATGTGGCCTCCCAAGAGGTTGTATTGAAAAATTTGGAGAGCATCTTTGCACGGTTCCTATGAGATTCAAAAGAACAGGCACGCCGACTACACTGGAGGAGTTGGAAGGAGATTTGACTTCCAACAAATGAGGGCAACCTAGGCTTCAGGAGACTACAGGATGTCGTGGACACTTTCTCTACGAAGCTTTGTTGGTTGTTCAGTCGCAGAGTTCTCTTTGGGCTCAGTTCTTGCTAGGCAAATATTGTATGTGAACTCATCCCTCTTTATCATCAGAATGTTGAGGCATCTATCCCATCCCTAAGGTCTGCACGGTTAGATGTGGACAGCACATCACATGATGGTGAGCGTACTGGTCACAACACTCGGGATCTGTGTTCTAACGCTTTCTCTTATACGATGTTGGATTGCGGGTCAAAGGATGTTGGTTTTTTCTGGGATTTGGTATAATTTAACCAATGGTCGGGTCATGAAAAGATTGGATAGAGTTTTGATTAACTCTACAGCTGCTGTTTTTTGTCGATAGCTCGTTATGAGGCATCTAAGGCCCCGTTTGACCCATATTTTCATTTTTATTCTCATTCTTCTACTCATTGTCAACCAAACATTCTTCAATAAAATAATATTTTCCATCACATCAATAACTTTTCCTTCTTTTTCAACCACACATTTCCTATCATATCACTATTTCAAAATTCATTTTTCCCAAATAATCTCTATCGAACACACTCTAAATTGGACTTCGTCTAATCGTTCTCCTGTGCTTCTACAGTGGACATCTGACGATGATTTAGGATCCAGATCCTTTCGATTCATTAATGTGTGGACTAAGCACCAAGATTTCTTAACCTTCGTCACTCAGAAGTAGTCACTCCCTACTCATCTTAAGGGGATGGCTGTTCTCCGGGAGAAATTTTTTAGTTGAAATAGGGTCTGTGTTGGGGGAATCGACGAGCATTCGACAATATTTTCCAGCGAGTGAAGGACGCTGAAAGGATGGTCGACTAGGTAGATATTGATTTTGTGGGTTACCCTACAACGAATTTATTGCAGCGGGCACAGGCTGATCTGAACTAAACTTTATCTATTGAGGAGGGCATCTGGAAGCAAAAGATCGGTTGACGTTGGGTGTGTGAGCGGGACCACAACACCCGATACTTTCATGCAATGGTTCAGGGACGTCGGACCAGATCCCGTATCAGAACTGTTAGGACTCAGTCGAGAGAATCTTAACTTCTGCTGCTGACATTCAAAGTTCGGCTATATAATTTTTTTCAGGACCTATTATCTGCTCATTCACTGCCCTTGGATCCCATCGGTCCAAACATCATACACAGGCGATGGACGGAGACATACAATATCGCACTCAATTATCTTTCCTTGATTCACGACGTGCGAGAGGCAGTTTTCAGTGATTATGGTAATAGTGTCGCAGGACTAGATTTATTTCCATCACTATTCTTCCATCATTGTTAGGATATCCTAAAGGAAGATGTTTAGAATGCAGTTACTGATTTCTTTGAACGTGGACATCTGCCTCGCGATTTTGTCGTTACCCCAATTGTTTTGCTCCCAAAAAGGGAGAATGCTTCCCAGTGTTCAAATTTTAGACCAGTCGGCCTTTGTGCAGTTTTCAATAAGCTGATCGCAATGTTATTGGACGCCACATTGAGTTCCTAATTGCCCCATATTATCTCCCCTCAACAGAGTGGTTTTAACCCCGGTCGCCTCATATGGGATAATGCGTTATTGACTCGGGAGCTTCTCCATACTTTGGATGATAAAGTGCGACGGAGGAATCTATCCTGAAATTTGACATGGCTAAGGCATACGACCTCAAGGATTGGAGATTCATTAATTCTATACTGGAGGCGTTTGGATTTGATCGGTTGTGGATTGATCGGATCAGACGGTGCATTTCGGTATTGTCAGTTCTCAGTGCTTCTGAATGGCCGTTTCAGTCCATCCTCCCGTGGGCTCAGATCATCAATCCATCTCACCTTCCTTGTTCATTGTTGCTGTGAGCCATTTCTCATCTTCTCACTCGGAGGTTTCATTTTGAGGTATACGGTATCGGCATGGAGGCAGCACTCTTGTCGCACCCATTTCTGTTGCTGACGAAATTGATCATATTCGCCGATGGCCAGAAATAGACTATCAGGAGGGCCCCTGACTGTTTGGCCGGAAATAGTCGAATTACTCTATTGAGATCAGTACGATCAACTCTACCACTATCGTTTTCAGATTATGTGGCCTCCCAAGAGGTTGTATTGAAAAATTTGGAGAGCATCTTTGCACGGTTCCTATGAGATTCAAAAGAACAGGCACGCCGACTACACTGGAGGAGTTGGAAGGAGATTTGACTTCCAACAAATGAGGGCAACCTAGGCTTCAGGAGACTACAGGATGTCGTGGACACTTTCTCTACGAAACTTTGTTGGTTGTTCAGTCGCAGAGTTCTCTTTGGGCTCAGTTCTTGCTAGGCAAATATTGTATGTGAACTCATCCCTCTTTATCATCAGAATGTTGAGGCATCTATCCCATCCCTAAGGTCTGCACGGTTAGATGTGGACAGCACATCACATGATGGTGAGCGTACTGGTCACAACACTCGGGATCTGTGTTCTAAAGCTTTCTCTTGTACGATGTTGGATTGCGGGTTAAAGGATGTTGGTTTTTTCTGGGATTTGGTATAATTTAACCAATGGTCGGGTCATGAAAAGATTGGATAGAGTTTTGATTAACTCTACAACTGCTGTTTTTTGTCGATAGCTCGTTACGAGGCATCTAAGGCCCCGTTTGACCCATATTTTCATTTTCATTCTCATTCTTCTACTCATTGTCAACCAAACATTCTTCAATAAAATAATATTTTCCATCACATCAATAACTTTTCCTTCTTTTTCAACCACACATTTCCTATCATATCACTATTTCAAAATTCATTTTTCCCAAATAATCTCTATCGAACACACTCTAAATTGGACTTCGTCTAATCGTTCTCCTGTGCTTCTACAGTGGACATCTGACGATGATTTAGGATCCAGATCCTTTCGATTCATTACTGTGTGGACTAAGCACCAAGATTTCTTAACCTTCGTCACTCAGAAGTAGTCACTCCCTACTCATCTTAAGGGGATGGCTGTTCTCCGGGAGAAATTTTTCAGTTGAAATAGGGTCTGTGTTGGGGGAATCGACGAGCATTCGGCAATATTTTCCAGCGAGTGATGGACGCTGAAAGGATGGTCGACTAGGTAGATATTGATTTTGTGGGTTACCCTACAACGAATTTATTGCAGCGGGCACAGGCTGATCTGAACTAAACTTTTTCTATTGAGGAGGGCATCTGGAAGCAAAAGATCGGTTCACGTTGGGTGTGTGAGCGGGACCACAACACCCGATACTTTCATGCAATGGTTCAGGGACGTCGGACCAAATCCCGTATCAGAACTGCTAGGACTCAGTCGAGAGAATCTTAACTTCTGCTGCTGACATTCAAAGTTCGGCTATATAATTTTTTTCAGGACCTATTATCTGCTCATTCACTGCCCTTGGATCCCATCGGTCCAAACATCATACCCAGGCGATGGACGGAGACACACAATATCGCACTCGATTATCTTTCCTTGATTCACGACGTGCGAGAGGCGATTTTCAGTGATTATGGTAATAGTGTTGCAGGCCTAGATTTATTACCATCACTATTCTTCCAACATTGTTAGGATATCCTAAAGGAAGATGTTTAGAATGCAGTTACTGATTTCTTTGAACGTGGACATCTGCCTCGCGATTTTGTCGTTACCCCAATTGTTTTGCTCCCAAAAAGGGAGAATGCTTCCCAGTGTTCAAATTTTAGACCCGTCGGCCTTTGTGCAGTTTTCAATAAGCTGATCGCAAAGTTATTGGACGCCAGATTGAGTTCCTAATTGCCCCATATTATCTCCCCTCAACAGAGTGGTTTTAACCCCGGTCGCCTCATATGGGATAATGCGTTATTGACTCGGGAGCTTCTCCATACTTTGGATGATAAAGTGCGACGGAGGAATCTATCCTGAAATTTGACATGGCTAAGGCATACGACCTCAGGGATTGGAGATTCATTAATTTTATACTGGAGGCGTTTGGATTTGATCGGTTGTGGATTGATCAGATCAGACGGTGCATTTCGGTATTGTCAGTTCTCAGTGCTTCTGAATGGCCGTTTCAGTCCATCCTCCCGTGGGCTCAGATCATCAATCCATCTCACCTTCCTTGTTCACTATTGTTGTGAGCCATTTCTCTTCTTCTCACTCGGAGGTTTCATTTTGAGGTATACGGTATCGGCATGGAGGCAGCACTCTTGTCGCACCCATTTCTGTTGCTGACGAAATTGATCATATTCTCCGATGGCCAGAAATAGACTATCAGGAGGGCCCCTGACTGTTAGGCCGGAAATAGTCGAATTACTCTATTGAGATCAGTACGATCAACTCTACCACTATCGTTTTCAGATTATGTGGCCTCCCAAGAGGTTGTATTGAAAAATTTGGAGAGCATCTTTGCACGGTTCCTATGAGATTCAAAAGAACAGGCGCGCCGACTACACTGGAGGAGTTGGAAGGAGATTTGACTTCCAACAAATGAGGGCAACCTAGGCTTCAGGAGACTACAGGATGTCGTGGACACTTTCTCTACGAAGTTTTGTTGGTTGTTCAGTCGCAGAGTTCTCTTTGGGCTCAGTTCTTGCTAGGCAAATATTGTATGTGAACTCATCCCTCTTTATCATCAGAATCTTGAGGCATCTATCCCATCCCCAAGGTCTGCACGGTTAGATGTGGACAACACATCACATGATGGTGAGCGTACTGGTCACAACACTCGGGATCTGTGTTCTAACGCTTTCTCTTATAAGATGTTGGATTGCGGGTTAAAAGGATGTTGGTTTTTTCTGGGATTTGGTATAATTTAACCAATGGTCGGGTCATGAAAAGATTGGATAGAGTTTTGATTAACTCTACAGCTGCTGTTTTTTGTCGATAGCTCGTTACGAGGCATCTAAGGCCCCGTTTGACCCATATTTTCATTTTAATTCTCATTCTTCTACTCATTGTCAACCAAACATTCTTCAATGAAATAATATTTTCCATCACATCAATAACTTTTCCTTCTTTTTCAACCACACATTTCCTATCATATCACTATTTCAAAATTCATTTTTCCCAAATAATCTCTATCGAACACACTCTAAATTGGACTTCGTCTAATCGTTCTCCTGTGCTTCTACAGTGGACATCTGACGATGATTTGGGATCCAGATCCTTTCGATTCATTAATGTGTGGACTAAGCACCAAGGTTTCTTAACCTTCGTCACTCAGAAGTAGTCACTCCCTACTCATCTTAAGGGGATGGCTGTTCTCCGGGAGAAATTTTTCAGTTGAAATAGGGTCTGTGTTGGGGGAATCGACGAGCATTCGGCAATATTTTCCATCGAGTGATGGACGCTGAAAGGATGGTCGACTAGGTAGATATTGATTTTGTAGGTTACCCTACAACAAATTTATTGCAGCGGGCACAGGCTGATCTGAACTAAACTTTATCTGTTGAGGAGGGCATCTGGAAGCAAAAGATCAATTCACGTTGGGTGTGTGAGCGGGACCACAACACCCGATACTTTCATGCAATGGTTCAAGGACGTCGGACCAGATCCCGTATCAGAACTGTTAGGAATCAGTCGAAAGAATCTTAACTTCTGCTGCTGACATTCAAAGTTCGGCTATATAATTTTTTTCAGGACCTATTATCTGCTCATTCACTGCCTTGGATCCCATCGGTCCAAACCCAGGCGATGGACGGAGACACACAATATCGCACTCAATTATCTTTCCTTGATTCACGACGTGCGAGAGGCAGTTTTCAGTGATTATGGTAATAGTGTCGCAGGCTTAGATTTATTTCCATCACTATTCTTCCAACAATGTTAGGATATCCTAAAGGAAGATGTTTAGAATGCAGTTACTGATTTCTTTGAACGTGGACATCTGCCTCGCGATTTTGTCGTTACCCCAATTGTTTTGCTCCCAAAAAGGGTGAATGCTTCCCAGTGTTCAAATTTTAGACCCGTCGGCCTTTGTGCAGTTTTCAATAAGCTGATCGCAAAGTTATTGGACGCCAGATTGAGTTCCTAATTGCCCCATATTATCTCCCCTCAACAGAGTGGTTTTTAACCCCGGTCGCCTCATATGGGATAATACGTTATTGACTCGGGAGCTTCTCCATACTTTGGATGATAAAGTGCGACGGAGGAATTTATCCTGCAATTTGACATGGCTAAGGCATACGACCTCAAGGATTGCAGATTCATTAATTCTATAATGGAGGCGTTTGGATTTGATCGGTTGTGGATTGATAGGATCAGACGGTGCATTTCGGTATTGTCAGTTCTCAGTGCTTCTGAATGGCCGTTTCAGTCCATCCTCCCGTGGGCTCAGATCATCAATCCATCTCACCTTGCTTGTTCACTATTGCTGTGAGCCATTTCTCTTCTTCTCACTCGGAGGTTTCATTTTGAGGTATACGGTATCGGCATGGAGGCAGCACTCTTGTCGCACCCATTTCTGTTGCTGACGAAATTGATCATATTCGCCGATGGCCAGAAATAGACTATCAGGAGGGCCCCTGACTGTTAGGCCGGAAATAGTCGAATTACTCTAATGAGATCAGTACGATCAACTCTACCACTATCGTTTTCAGATTATGTGGCCTCCCAAGAGGTTGTATTGAAAAATTTGGAGAGCATCTTTGCACGGTTCCTATGAGATTCAAAAGAACAGGCACGCCGACCACACTGGAGGAGTTGGATGGAGATTTGACTTCCAACAAATGAGGGCAACCTAGGCTTCAGGAGACTACAGGATGTCGTGGACACTTTCTCAACGAAGCTTTGTTGGTTTTTCAGTCGCAGAGTTCTCTTTGGGCTCAGTTCTTGCTAGGCAAATATTGTATGTGAACTCATCCCTCTTTATCATCAGAATGTTGAGGCATCTATCCCATCCCTAAGGACTGCACGGTCAGATGTGGACAGCACATCACATGATGGTGAGCGTACTGGTCACAACACTCGGGATCTGTGTTCTAACGCTTTCTCTTATACGATGTTGGATTGCGGGTTAAAGGATGTTGGTTTTTTCTGGGATTTGGTATAATTTAACCAATGGTCGGGTCATGAAAAGATTGGATAGAGTTTTGATTAACTCTACAGCTGCTTTTTTTGTCGATAGCTCGTTACGAGGCATCTAAGGCCCCGTTTGACCCATATTTTCATTTTCATTCTCATTCTTCTACTCATTGTCAACCAAACATTCTTCAATAAAATAATATTTTCCATCACATCAATAACTTTTCCTTCTTTTTCAACCACACATTTCCTATCATATCACTATTTCAAAATTCATTTTTCCCAAATAATCTCTATCGAACACACTCTAAATTGGACTTCGTCTAATCGTTCTTCTGTGCTTCTACAGTGGACATCTGACGATGATTTAGGATCCAGATCCTTTCGATTCATTAATGTGTGGACTAAGCACCAAGATTTCTTAACCTTCGTCACTCAGAAGTAGTCACTCCCTACTCATCTTAAGGGGATGACTGTTCTCCGGGAGAAATTTTTTAGTTGAAATAGGGTCTGTGTTGGGGGAATCGACGAGCATTCGGCAATATTTTCGAGCGAGTGATGGACGCTGAAAGGATGGTCGACTAGGTAGATATTGATTTTGTGGGTTACCCTACAACGAATTTATTGCAGCGGGCACAGGCTGATCTGAACTAAACTTTTTCTATTGAGGAGGGCATCTGGAAGCAAAAGATCGGTTCACGTTGGGTGTGTGAGCGGGACCACAACACCCGATACTTTCATGCAATGGTTCAGGGACGTCGGACCAAATCCCGTATCAGAACTGCTAGGACTCAGTCGAGAGAATCTTAACTTCTGCTGCTGACATTCAAAGTTCGGCTATATAATTTTTTTCAGGACCTATTATCTGCTCATTCACTGCCCTTGGATCCCATCGGTCCAAACATCATACCCAGGCGATGGACGGAGACACACAATATCGCACTCGATTATCTTTCCTTGATTCACGACGTGCGAGAGGCGATTTTCAGTGATTATGGTAATAGTGTTGCAGGCCTAGATTTATTACCATCACTATTCTTCCAACATTGTTAGGATATCCTAAAGGAAGATGTTTAGAATGCAGTTACTGATTTCTTTGAACGTGGACATCTGCCTCGCGATTTTGTCGTTACCCCAATTGTTTTGCTCCCAAAAAGGGAGAATGCTTCCCAGTGTTCAAATTTTAGACCCGTCGGCCTTTGTGCAGTTTTCAATAAGCTGATCGCAAAGTTATTGGACGCCAGATTGAGTTCCTAATTGCCCCATATTATCTCCCCTCAACAGAGTGGTTTTAACCCCGGTCGCCTCATATGGGATAATGCGTTATTGACTCGGGAGCTTCTCCATACTTTGGATGATAAAGTGCGACGGAGGAATCTATCCTGAAATTTGACATGGCTAAGGCATACGACCTCAGGGATTGGAGATTCATTAATTTTATACTGGAGGCGTTTGGATTTGATCGGTTGTGGATTGATCAGATCAGACGGTGCATTTCGGTATTGTCAGTTCTCAGTGCTTCTGAATGGCCGTTTCAGTCCATCCTCCCGTGGGCTCAGATCATCAATCCATCTCACCTTCCTTGTTCACTATTGTTGTGAGCCATTTCTCTTCTTCTCACTCGGAGGTTTCATTTTGAGGTATACGGTATCGGCATGGAGGCAGCACTCTTGTCGTACCCATTTCTGTTGCTGACGAAATTGATCATATTCTCCGATGGCCAGAAATAGACTATCAGGAGGGCCCCTGACTGTTAGGCCGGAAATAGTCGAATTACTCTATTGAGATCAGTACGATCAACTCTACCACTATCGTTTTCAGATTATGTGGCCTCCCAAGAGGTTGTATTGAAAAATTTGGAGAGCATCTTTGCACGGTTCCTATGAGATTCAAAAGAACAGGCGCGCCGACTACACTGGAGGAGTTGGAAGGAGATTTGACTTCCAACAAATGAGGGCAACCTAGGCTTCAGGAGACTACAGGATGTCGTGGACACTTTCTCTACGAAGTTTTGTTGGTTGTTCAGTCGCAGAGTTCTCTTTGGGCTCAGTTCTTGCTAGGCAAATATTGTATGTGAACTCATCCCTCTTTATCATCAGAATCTTGAGGCATCTATCCCATCCCCAAGGTCTGCACGGTTAGATGTGGACAACACATCACATGATGGTGAGCGTACTGGTCACAACACTCGGGATCTGTGTTCTAACGCTTTCTCTTATAAGATGTTGGATTGCGGGTTAAAAGGATGTTGGTTTTTTCTGGGATTTGGTATAATTTAACCAATGGTCGGGTCATGAAAAGATTGGATAGAGTTTTGATTAACTCTACAGCTGCTGTTTTTTGTCGATAGCTCGTTACGAGGCATCTAAGGCCCCGTTTGACCCATATTTTCATTTTAATTCTCATTCTTCTACTCATTGTCAACCAAACATTCTTCAATGAAATAATATTTTTCCATCACATCAATAACTTTTCCTTCTTTTTCAACCACACATTTCCTATCATATCACTATTTCAAAATTCATTTTTCCCAAATAATCTCTATCGAACACACTCTAAATTGGACTTCGTCTAATCGTTCTCCTGTGCTTCTACAGTGGACATCTGACGATGATTTGGGATCCAGATCCTTTCGATTCATTAATGTGTGGACTAAGCACCAAGGTTTCTTAACCTTCGTCACTCAGAAGTAGTCACTCCCTACTCATCTTAAGGGGATGGCTGTTCTCCGGAGAGAAATTTTTCAGTTGAAATAGGGTCTGTGTTGGGGGAATCGACGAGCATTCGGCAATATTTTCCATCGAGTGATGGACGCTGAAAAAGGATGGTCGACTAGGTAGATATTGATTTTGTAGGTTACCCTACAACAAATTTATTGCAGCGGGCACAGGCTGATCTGAACTAAACTTTATCTGTTGAGGAGGGCATCTGGAAGCAAAAGATCAATTCACGTTGGGTGTGTGAGCGGGACCACAACACCCGATACTTTCATGCAATGGTTCAAGGACGTCGGACCAGATCCCGTATCAGAACTGTTAGGAATCAGTCGAAAGAATCTTAACTTCTGCTGCTGACATTCAAAGTTCGGCTATATAATTTTTTTCAGGACCTATTATCTGCTCATTCACTGCCCTTGGATCCCATCGGTCCAAACCCAGGCGATGGACGGAGACACACAATATCGCACTCAATTATCTTTCCTTGATTCACGTCGTGCGAGAGGCAGTTTTCAGTGATTATGGTAATAGTGTCGCAGGCTTAGATTTATTTCCATCACTATTCTTCCAACAATGTTAGGATATCCTAAAGGAAGATGTTTAGAATGCAGTTACTGATTTCTTTGAACGTGGACATCTGCCTCGCGATTTTGTCGTTACCCCAATTGTTTTGCTCCCAAAAAGGGAGAATGCTTCCCAGTGTTCAAATTTTAGACCCGTCGGCCTTTGTGCAGTTTTCAATAAGCTGATCGCAAAGTTATTGGACGCCAGATTGAGTTCCTAATTGCCCCATATTATCTCCCCTCAACAGAGTGGTTTTAACCCCGGTCGCCTCATATGGGATAATACGTTATTGACTCGGGAGCTTCTCCATACTTTGGATGATAAAGTGCGACGGAGGAATTTATCCTGCAATTTGACATGGCTAAGGCATACGACCTCAAGGATTGCAGATTCATTAATTCTATAATGGAGGCGTTTGGATTTGATCGGTTGTGGATTGATAGGATCAGACGGTGCATTTCGGTATTGTCAGTTCTCAGTGCTTCTGAATGGCCGTTTCAGTCCATCCTCCCGTGGGCTCAGATCATCAATCCATCTCACCTTGCTTGTTCACTATTGCTGTGAGCCATTTCTCTTCTTCTCACTCGGAGGTTTCATTTTGAGGTATACGGTATCGGCATGGAGGCAGCACTCTTGTCGCACCCATTTCTGTTGCTGACGAAATTGATCATATTCGCCGATGGCCAGAAATAGACTATCAGGAGGGCCCCTGACTGTTAGGCCGGAAATAGTCGAATTACTCTAATGAGATCAGTACGATCAACTCTACCACTATCGTTTTCAGATTATGTGGCCTCCCAAGAGGTTGTATTGAAAAATTTGGAGAGCATCTTTGCACGGTTCCTATGAGATTCAAAAGAACAGGCACGCCGACTACACTGGAGGAGTTGGAAGGAGATTTGACTTCCAACAAATGAGGGCAACCTAGGCTTCAGGAGACTACAGGATGTCGTGGACACTTTCTCAACGAAGCTTTGTTGGTTTTTCAGTCGCAGAGTTCTCTTTGGGCTCAGTTCTTGCTAGGCAAATATTGTATGTGAACTCATCCCTCTTTATCATCAGAATGTTGAGGCATCTATCCCATCCCTAAGGACTGCACGGTCAGATGTGGACAGCACATCACATGATGGTGAGCGTACTGGTCACAACACTCGGGATCTGTGTTCTAACGCTTTCTCTTATACGATGTTGGATTGCGGGTTAAAGGATGTTGGTTTTTTCTGGGATTTGGTATAATTTAACCAATGGTCGGGTCATGAAAAGATTGGATAGAGTTTTGATTAACTCTACAGCTGCTTTTTTTGTCGATAGCTCGTTACGAGGCATCTAAGGCCCCGTTTGACCCATATTTTCATTTTCATTCTCATTCTTCTACTCATTGTCAACCAAACATTCTTCAATAAAATAATATTTTCCATCACATCAATAACTTTTCCTTCTTTTTCAACCACACATTTCCTATCATATCACTATTTCAAAATTCATTTTTCCCAAATAATCTCTATCGAACACACTCTAAATTGGACTTCGTCTAATCGTTCTTCTGTGCTTCTACAGTGGACATCTGACGATGATTTAGGATCCAGATCCTTTCGATTCATTAATGTGTGGACTAAGCACCAAGATTTCTTAACCTTCGTCACTCAGAAGTAGTCACACTCCCTACTCATCTTAAGGGGATGACTGTTCTCCGGGAGAAATTTTTTAGTTGAAATAGGGTCTGTGTTGGGGGAATCGACGAGCATTCGGCAATATTTTCGAGCGAGTGATGGACGCTGAAAGGATGGTCGACTAGGTAGATATTGATTTTGTGGGTTACCCTACAACGAATTTATTGCAGCGGGCACAGGCTGATCTGAACTAAACTTTTTCTATTGAGGAGGGCATCTGGAAGCAAAAGATCGGTTCACGTTGGGTGTGTGAGCGGGACCACAACACCCGATACTTTCATGCAATGGTTCAGGGACGTCGGACCAAATCCCGTATCAGAACTGCTAGGACTCAGTCGAGAGAATCTTAACTTCTGCTGCTGACATTCAAAGTTCGGCTATATAATTTTTTTCAGGACCTATTATCTGCTCATTCACTGCCCTTGGATCCCATCGGTCCAAACATCATACCCAGGCGATGGACGGAGACACACAATATCGCACTCGATTATCTTTCCTTGATTCACGACGTGCGAGAGGCGATTTTCAGTGATTATGGTAATAGTGTTGCAGGCCTAGATTTATTACCATCACTATTCTTCCAACATTGTTAGGATATCCTAAAGGAAGATGTTTAGAATGCAGTTACTGATTTCTTTGAACGTGGACATCTGCCTCGCGATTTTGTCGTTACCCCAATTGTTTTGCTCCCAAAAAGGGAGAATGCTTCCCAGTGTTCAAATTTTAGACCCGTCGGCCTTTGTGCAGTTTTCAATAAGCTGATCGCAAAGTTATTGGACGCCAGATTGAGTTCCTAATTGCCCCATATTATCTCCCCTCAACAGAGTGGTTTTTAACCCCGGTCGCCTCATATGGGATAATGCGTTATTGACTCGGGAGCTTCTCCATACTTTGGATGATAAAGTGCGACGGAGGAATCTATCCTGAAATTTGACATGGCTAAGGCATACGACCTCAGGGATTGGAGATTCATTAATTTTATACTGGAGGCGTTTGGATTTGATCGGTTGTGGATTGATCAGATCAGACGGTGCATTTCGGTATTGTCAGTTCTCAGTGCTTCTGAATGGCCGTTTCAGTCCATCCTCCCGTGGGCTCAGATCATCAATCCATCTCACCTTCCTTGTTCACTATTGTTGTGAGCCATTTCTCTTCTTCTCACTCGGAGGTTTCATTTTTGAGGTATACGGTATCGGCATGGAGGCAGCACTCTTGTCGCACCCATTTCTGTTGCTGACGAAATTGATCATATTCTCCGATGGCCAGAAATAGACTATCAGGAGGGCCCCTGACTGTTAGGCCGGAAATAGTCGAATTACTCTATTGAGATCAGTACGATCAACTCTACCACTATCGTTTTCAGATTATGTGGCCTCCCAAGAGGTTGTATTGAAAAATTTGGAGAGCATCTTTGCACGGTTCCTATGAGATTCAAAAGAACAGGCGCGCCGACTACACTGGAGGAGTTGGAAGGAGATTTGACTTCCAACAAATGAGGGCAACCTAGGCTTCAGGAGACTACAGGATGTCGTGGACACTTTCTCTACGAAGTTTTGTTGGTTGTTCAGTCGCAGAGTTCTCTTTGGGCTCAGTTCTTGCTAGGCAAATATTGTATGTGAACTCATCCCTCTTTATCATCAGAATCTTGAGGCATCTATCCCATCCCCAAGGTCTGCACGGTTAGATGTGGACAACACATCACATGATGGTGAGCGTACTGGTCACAACACTCGGGATCTGTGTTCTAACGCTTTCTCTTATAAGATGTTGGATTGCGGGTTTAAAAGGATGTTGGTTTTTTCTGGGATTTGGTATAATTTAACCAATGGTCGGGTCATGAAAAGATTGGATAGAGTTTTGATTAACTCTACAGCTGCTGTTTTTTGTCGATAGCTCGTTACGAGGCATCTAAGGCCCCGTTTGACCCATATTTTCATTTTAATTCTCATTCTTCTACTCATTGTCAACCAAACATTCTTCAATGAAATAATATTTTCCATCACATCAATAACTTTTCCTTCTTTTTCAACCACACATTTCCTATCATATCACTATTTCAAAATTCATTTTTCCCAAATAATCTCTATCGAACACACTCTAAAATTGGACTTCGTCTAATCGTTCTCCTGTGCTTCTACAGTGGACATCTGACGATGATTTGGGATCCAGATCCTTTCGATTCATTAATGTGTGGACTAAGCACCAAGGTTTCTTAACCTTCGTCACTCAGAAGTAGTCACTCCCTACTCATCTTAAGGGGATGGCTGTTCTCCGGGAGAAATTTTTCAGTTGAAATAGGGTCTGTGTTGGGGGAATCGACGAGCATTCGGCAATATTTTCCATCGAGTGATGGACGCTGAAAGGATGGTCGACTAGGTAGATATTGATTTTGTAGGTTACCCTACAACAAATTTATTGCAGCGGGCACAGGCTGATCTGAACTAAACTTTATCTGTTGAGGAGGGCATCTGGAAGCAAAAGATCAATTCACGTTGGGTGTGTGAGCGGGACCACAACACCCGATACTTTCATGCAATGGTTCAAGGACGTCGGACCAGATCCCGTATCAGAACTGTTAGGAATCAGTCGAAAGAATCTTAACTTCTGCTGCTGACATTCAAAGTTCGGCTATATAATTTTTTTCAGGACCTATTATCTGCTCATTCACTGCCCTTGGATCCCATCGGTCCAAACCCAGGCGATGGACGGAGACACACAATATCGCACTCAATTATCTTTCCTTGATTCACGTCGTGCGAGAGGCAGTTTTCAGTGATTATGGTAATAGTGTCGCAGGCTTAGATTTATTTCCATCACTATTCTTCCAACAATGTTAGGATATCCTAAAGGAAGATGTTTAGAATGCAGTTACTGATTTCTTTGAACGTGGACATCTGCCTCGCGATTTTGTCGTTACCCCAATTGTTTTGCTCCCAAAAAGGGAGAATGCTTCCCAGTGTTCAAATTTTAGACCCGTCGGCCTTTGTGCAGTTTTTCAATAAGCTGATCGCAAAGTTATTGGACGCCAGATTGAGTTCCTAATTGCCCCATATTATCTCCCCTCAACAGAGTGGTTTTAACCCCGGTCGCCTCATATGGGATAATACGTTATTGACTCGGGAGCTTCTCCATACTTTGGATGATAAAGTGCGACGGAGGAATTTATCCTGCAATTTGACATGGCTAAGGCATACGACCTCAAGGATTGCAGATTCATTAATTCTATAATGGAGGCGTTTGGATTTGATCGGTTGTGGATTGATAGGATCAGACGGTGCATTTCGGTATTGTCAGTTCTCAGTGCTTCTGAATGGCCGTTTTCAGTCCATCCTCCCGTGGGCTCAGATCATCAATCCATCTCACCTTGCTTGTTCACTATTGCTGTGAGCCATTTCTCTCTCTTCTCACTCGGAGGTTTCATTTTGAGGTATACGGTATCGGCATGGAGGCAGCACTCTTGTCGCACCCATTTCTGTTGCTGACGAAATTGATCATATTCGCCGATGGCCAGAAATAGACTATCAGGAGGGCCCCTGACTGTTAGGCCGGAAATAGTCGAATTACTCTAATGAGATCAGTACGATCAACTCTACCACTATCGTTTTCAGATTATGTGGCCTCCCAAGAGGTTGTATTGAAAAATTTGGAGAGCATCTTTGCACGGTTCCTATGAGATTCAAAAGAACAGGCACGCCGACTACACTGGAGGAGTTGGAAGGAGATTTGACTTCCAACAAATGAGGGCAACCTAGGCTTCAGGAGACTACAGGATGTCGTGGACACTTTCTCAACGAAGCTTTGTTGGTTTTTCAGTCGCAGAGTTCTCTTTGGGCTCAGTTCTTGCTAGGCAAATATTGTATGTGAACTCATCCCTCTTTATCATCAGAATGTTGAGGCATCTATCCCATCCCTAAGGACTGCACGGTCAGATGTGGACAGCACATCACATGATGGTGAGCGTACTGGTCACAACACTCGGGATCTGTGTTCTAACGCTTTCTCTTATACGATGTTGGATTGCGGGTTAAAGGATGTTGGTTTTTTCTGGGATTTGGTATAATTTAACCAATGGTCGGGTCATGAAAAGATTGGATAGAGTTTTGATTAACTCTACAGCTGCTTTTTTTGTCGATAGCTCGTTACGAGGCATCTAAGGCCCCGTTTGACCCATATTTTCATTTTCATTCTCATTCTTCTACTCATTGTCAACCAAACATTCTTCAATAAAATAATATTTTCCATCACATCAATAACTTTTCCTTCTTTTTCAACCACACATTTCCTATCATATCACTATTTCAAAATTCATTTTTCCCAAATAATCTCTATCGAAACACTCTAAATTGGACTTCGTCTAATCGTTCTCCAGTGCTTCTACAGTGGACATCTGACGATGATTTGGGATCCAGATCCTTTCGATTCATTAATGTGTGGACTAAGCACCAAGGTTTCTTAACCTTCGTCACTCAGAAGTAGTCACTCCCTACTCATCTTAAGGGGATGGCTGTTCTCCGGGAGAAATTTTTCAGTTGAAATAGGGTCTGTGTTGGGGGAATCGACGAGCATTCGGCAATATTTTCCATCGAGTGATGGACGCTGAAAGGATGGTCGACTAGGTAGATATTGATTTTGTGGGTTACCCTACAACGAATTTATTGCAGCGGGCACAGGCTGATCTGAACTAAACTTTATCTGTTGAGGAGGGCATCTGGAAGCAAAAGATCAATTCACGTTGGGTGTGTGAGCGGGACCACAACACCCGATACTTTCATGCAATGGTTCAAGGACGTCGGACCAGATCCCGTATCAGAACTGTTAGGAATCAGTCGAAAGAATCTTAACTTCTGCTGCTGACATTCAAAGTTC